>CAUYRT010032938.1:0-18583 GCA_963574885.1 Lepilemur ruficaudatus
TTTGACAGAGTAGGTTTTTGAATGTAACAAGATAAGTCAACTTGAGTGGTAATATATTTTGGGAAATCAGCTCACTACAAATTGTGACTGTAAACATTGTACTGTAAATGCTTTGTAGTTTTCCCCCAATTAAAAAATAAAATAAAATAAAATAAAATATAAAAAAAATCCCAAAACAACAAATGCTGGCGAGGTTGTGGAGAGATAGGAACACTCTTACACTGCTGATGGGACTGCAAATTGGTACAACCTTTGTGGAAAAGAATTTGGAGATTCCTCAAAGAGCTAAAAATAGAATTACCATTTGATCCAGCAATAGTATTATTAGGCATCTACCCAAAAGAGCATAAGACATTCTGTGAAAGACTCTGTACCCAAATGTTTATGGCAGCACAATTCACTATTGCTAGGTCGTGTAAACAACCCAAGTGCCCATCAATTCATGCATGCATTGTTAAAATTTGGTGTATGTTCACAATGGAATATTACTCAATTTAAAGAAATGACAATGAGCTAGCACCATTTATATTATCCTGGATTAAGCTTAAGCCCATTATTCAAAGTGAGGTGTCACAAGACCCGAAGAGTGGGCCCCACTTGTACTCGCCATCAAACTGGTATTGACTGATTAACACTATGGTGCTCAAATGGTGGGAATGTTCACTAGGGATTTGGGGGTGGGGTATATCCACGTCTCAGTGACGTGGTGGGCAGTGTGGAGGGGTGGAACATGCTTGAAAAGTAGTTGGGCAGCGGAATTAGGGATCTCAATAGGGGAAAGGACTTCCTCTAAAACTGATTTATGTGATTAACTGTACATCTCGGTAAATTCACTGGAAATCATTTAATTGTACACTTAAAATGGAGTATAGGCATGATATGTAAAGTGTACTTCAATAAAGAAAATTAAAAATAAAAATAAAAAAATAAAATCAGCAGTGTAAGAGTGTTTCTGTTTCTCCTGACTGATTGACACTATGGTGCTCAAATGGTGGTAGTGTTCACTGGGGATTTTGGGGATGGGGGTTGGACCCACATCCAGGGGACATGGTGAGCACTGCGAAGGGGAGAGGCATGCTTGAAGTGTATTTGGGGATGAATATTAGGGGTCTCAATGGGGGGTGGGAAATCCTCTAAAACTGATTTATGTGAATAGCTGTACAACTTGGTAAATTTACTAATAACCATTTAATTATACACTTAAAAAATGGAGTAAAGACATAAGTACATTACACTTCAATAAAGACAAAAATAAATAAATAAAAGAATAAAATCAGGAAAAGAAAGAAAACTCAATAGCCTGGCATATAAAATGATTGCAAAACTTACTCCTTATTACTAAATAATATATCAAGAAGAATTTTCTATATGATTTCATAGAGTGCTCAATTTTTTGAATGCTGCAGAAAATTCTATTACTTGTATATACTGACTAGAACCTTAGTGATGAAAAATTGTATTGCTTTCTATTATAAATAGTTATGTATTGAATAATTCCATACACCATTTCCTATATTTCAATTATATTTGTACAATAAATCAATATTTAGTATGTTATATTTATTTATAAATTAATTTATTTCAAATATCTGAGAATATAGGTTAAGAATATACTATTGAAGCTTCTGGACTTGGGTCTATTGTTATAATTTTGCCTGACATCAGGGATATATCTGTTTGCATACAGCTGGTCATGCCCAGATAACAAAAAACATATTCAGTGTAAAGAGTAACCTTGACAAACAGAAAGTGCATTTTATATTGGGGGTGGGGTGGGTATGCTGTGGACTGATGGATGAATTTAGAAAGAAGGGAGAAAGAATTATGGCCCAGCAACAACTACTTTCTCCTTGAAAATACTACCTTGTCATTGGTGTAATCACAATAGTCTCTTTAACATAATTCCATCTTGCTTCTCATAAGCTTGTTTGGAGGTTTTATCAGGGGAGTGTGCAGCCACTCATATACCCTTGACAGAAGAATGGTCCTCCTCTATTGGGGAAGGCTGTCCTCTTCAACTGAGCATGCAGTGTTGTGAGGAACACAAATGCAGCAATGAGGGAGGAAGGGAACACCTGCCTAGCCAGCCAGATAATATGAATCAACCCTCATGATCAATGGGATGACAGATGTCACAGCCAGGTCACCCTCACACCCAATCTTGCTTCTTAAAAAGGCTTACCTGGCCTTACCTTGTTTCCACGGCTTGGCTTATTCTATTTTATTATAGGCTTCCTCTTTCTTTATTGCACTCACCAGCCCCTTAAAATTCAGGGAAGCTAGCTGTGTTCCCTTACCTGGAATCCTACTCTGACTACAGGACCTTCATTAGGTCCTGGAATCTTGTAGGCTCTGAAAAACAATCAATCAGCAACAACAAAAAAATCATTTTTTTAATGACTAAGTAAATGAGTGGTTATTCCACTCTGTCCTCACCACCACTGTCTGCTTCTTGAACTCTCTTTGATGGCATTTGTGGATGTATAGAATACTGTCACCTTTTGTGGAAGGAGTTTAAGGTTACATATGCTTTCTTAAATTAGATGAGGCTTATTAAATCTGTGAACAGTGACAGGAGCATTTTATCTTTATGTCACACCCCTTGAACTCGGTCTTCTTCTAGGGACCCTTCCTGGCTAAGCACCCATGACGATGGGGACTGGACTGTTGTAAACAATAGTATAATGAGAAGACACAGACTACCTCAAGTCCAAATTTCACTCACACACTAGAAATGAACTCACATATTTAAAATACTTTATGAAGTCTTGGTGCTCAGAATTAATTTTTAGTTAAAGAAAAATGGATAACTCTTTAATAGACTTAACAGATGCTTCTAAAGTATTATTCAAATCCATTATTGTTTTTAAAGATTTGGACCATAATTTAGCCATTTTTAATCTAAAAATTTCGGTGAAGTATACACGAAACTGTTTGCCAAAGATGATTATTCTTTGATTTGGAAAGCCTTCATCAATGATCAGAGTCCAGAATTCTCCAAGAGGTTGCTAAAAGCCTAAGGGTGAGACTTGTGCAAAGGTATAGATAAGATTAATTCTTAAGCCCTGAGATGGTTAATTATGTGTCAATTTGACTGGGCTATGGGGTGCCAAGATATTTGGTCAAACATTATTCTGGATAATGTGTCAGTGAAGGTGTTTCTGGACAACCTTATCATTTGACTCAGTACACTGAGTAAACCAGATTGCCCTTCCTAATGTAGATGTGCATCATCCAATGATCTGAATACCTGAGTATAACAAAAAAGCTGAGTAAGACAGAATTTCTTCTGCCTGACTGCCTTCAAGCTGGGGCAGTGCTTTTTACCTGGCATCAGGCTTGAACTGAAACATAGGCACTTCCTGGGTCTGGAGCCTGTCAGATTTCAAACTAGAGCTACACTGTCAGCTCTCCTGGGCCTAGAGTCTGTGGAATGCAAATGTCAGTAATTTTCAGCCTCCATGATCATGTGAGCCAATTCGTTCTAACATTTCTCAATCTCCTCCTCTCTTCCTGCTTCTCCCCTCCTCTTCTCCCTTACACTCTCTCTCTAAACTTATTGGTGGATAACTGACTAATACAGACCCATACATTTTCCTTTCCTTTCCTCTCATTCTTCTAAAGACTATTCATAACCCAGTGCAAAATGCGTATTCAGGGACCACTTGTGTCTCAATGAGCCCCAACATTTTGAGGAGAAAATAGTATACACATGTCTTATGTCTCTATTTTTGAGCATAAGTTTTCATATACATTCACATAATTTGAATAGGTTTATCTTAATTTGTATTAATAAGGGTTTTTCCAATTTTTTATTGTGATAAAGCACACATAACAAACTTTTTTGTCTTTGCCATTTTAAGCATATAGTTCAGTGGTATTAAATACATTCATAACGTTGTATAGTCATCACCATCCTTCTCTATAAGTCTTTTCACTTTGTAAAACTGAAACTCTATATCCATTAAACTCATTCCCTCCCCTTCCCCTGGCATCCACCATTCTACTTTTCATCTGTATAATTTTGAATATACTAAGTATCCTATATAAGGAGAATCATATATCATTTGTCATTTTGTGATTAGCTTGTTTCACTCAGCAAAATGTTCTCAGGTCCACCCATGTTGTATCATATGTCATAATTTCTTTCATTTTTAAGCCTTGATTAATACTCCATTGTGAGTCCATACCACATTTTGTTTGGCCAATCATCTCTCAATGGACACATAAATTCTGTTCAACTTTTAGCCATTGTGAATAATTCTGCTATGAAGAGGAGTACAGAAATATCTCCATGAGACTATACTTTCACTTGTTTTGGCTGTATACCCAGATGTGGGATTACTGGATCATAAGGTAAATCTACTTTTAAGTTATTGAGAAATTGCTACACTGTGTTCCAGAGTGGCTGTACCATTTTACTTTTCCACTAGAAGTGCACAAAGGTTCCAATTTCCTCACATCCTCTCTATCACTTGTTATATTCTCTTTTTTTGAAAGTTGCCATCCTAATGTATATGAAGTGGTATCTCTTGATAGTTATTATTTGCATTCATTTAATGATTAGTGATGTTGAGAAATTAACTTATATTAATTTATAAATTAATACATTTATATATCACATTTATGTATATATATATTTACAAAAAATTTGCATAAGTTGAAACTTGCCATGACATCCTGGCAATGTCACTTCATTTTTGGTCTTGTGGTCAGAACTTACTGTATTTACTGTGTTAGAGAACCAGTAATCTACTTCTGCTTTATTATGGTTATTTTTTACTTTTTGAGATGATCAAAGGATCATGTCATGATTGTGGAATTTCTGCACCTGAGATAAACATACCTTATGTGCTGTATTTATTTTTTTATTTCAGATCACCCTATTCTAAGCAAATTATATTTATGGTAAAGTTGTATTTCTAATAAAAATATCTTTGAAAACTAGTCTTTTTTCATTCTGTCTGTTTCAAAATGATTTATTTTGATAGTTTTTCAAAGCAGGAGACTGTCAATTTGTTTTCAACTGGCAGATACAACTTCCAAAGCAAAATGTGGACACAGTCCCCAAAGATACTGAAAGTGATGTTTTCTCAATCATCAATTAGTAAAGAATTGTTAAGAATCACTATTCCTATTTTCATTCCTTGAAAACAATGTATGAATAGAAGCTCCCATTAAGTACTAGCAAAGCAGAATGCCTCAGAACAGAGCAGAAACCTGGCCTTGGACAGCACAAGTGTGAATCCAGGTCTCACCAGTTTCCAAGGTCAGCATTTCAGAATAAGTGTAATTTCTGTATGCCTCAGTTTCTACGTCATTGGAATGAGAATCATAGTCCTTATATTATATGATTATTATAAGGTTTTAGATATCTTAATATCTGCAAAACCCTTAGAAGTCATGTAGTAAATGTTTAAAGTAAACATAATTCCAAGGGATCGTCTATTTGATTAATCTCTACCTTTGTACAAAGTCAGCTTGGAGAAATGCTCAGAGATACATTTAACATGTTTGTAACTGATACCTATACTGCAGAAATTATTCCATGATTTCAAGAGAGGAATCATTCCCAACTCATTCTACAAAGCCAATATTACCTTGATTCCAAAGCCAGGAAAGGAGGCAACAACAAAAATAAAACTATAGGCCATTATACTTTATGAATAAATATGTGAAAATTCTCAATAAAATCCTAGCAAACCACGTTTAGCTGCACATCAAAAAAAAACCACCATGACCAAGTGGGCTTTATCCCAGAGATGCAGGGATGGCTTACCTAATATGTACAAATCTATGAATGTAATTCACCACATAAATAGAAGCAAAAAAAAAAAATCTGCGTCAGTTTCCCCATCTCTGACATGGACATAGTAATTTCAACTCACTTCTTTGTGTTCTTGTCAAGATTAGATGAATAAAGATAGTGAAAAGGACTGGGAAAATATAAAATAATCAATCTATGTAATTTTTATCATATTCAGTGATAAAGTAAAAAAAAAAAAAAACAAAGACCATATGATCCTCTCAATAGATGTAGAAAAAGCATTTGACAAAATTCAGCATGATCCTATGATAAGAACACTTAACAGTACAGGCAAGATGGGAAATACCTCAAAATTATAAAAGCCATATAGAACAAATCCACAACCAACATCACACTAAACAGGGAAAATATTCAACATAGTGCTAGAAGTCTTAGTTATTTATATTCTTTCTTTTTAGAAATATCTTGTTACACATTTAAGTGTATTTTTATACATTTATACTATATACTACATTTTTAACTATATTAGTCTAAAATGTTTCAAGAAAGATATACAAATAATATTATTAGAATAAAACTTATGAGCAAAACAGTACATTAATCTAGAGTAGTCATGGACGTAATTTTGTTGTTATTTACTTTTTTACATTGAACCTTGGCTTAGTCATTTAATTTTTAAAACTTCAGTTCTAATGTTCTTATCTTGATGAAAAACTCTTTATTTCACATGTGGTACATATTAATATCTTGGATTCTATATATTTAAATGTTTTATAGACTGCTATGGGAAGTATATAAATAATATTTGCAAATGAGTAGCCTAAAATCTCCCCAAATGGATAGATTGCATGAATAAATATTTTTCCAGAAAAATGAATTGCCATTGAATGAGTAAAAATAGTTCAACTTCATTATAAATCAAAAAAATGCAAACTATATAAAAATATGATTCCCTTTCCCAGTCAACAAATTAAAAGATCTGAAAATTAGTCAATACCAAGCATTGCTTAGGATGAAGGGTAATAGCAACTTTTATACACTTAAAATATCTAATTAATTAATTTTTAGTTACATAAATACTAAAATTCATGACTCCTAATCCTAGATATAATAGACGTGAGCAGTGATACTCAAAATACTTTCTATCAGTATTTTGCCCAAGGAAGGTCTTATGTGTGTTAGCAATAATGCTTTGCAACTGTGATCATTGACCACTAAATTTTCCCTCCCGACTTGAGTCACTGGGACAAACAAGTATTTCTTACACATTTCCGTGGCTCCTAAAAGGGGTAATCTCACACCTGCATAAGAATTATTTCATGGATCAGTGATCCCTTAATTACTTCATTTTTTTTTTCCATTGCATTTTGAATTTTGTTTGTTGGGTCCTAGACCATCTTTTCTGGGAAGCTCTTGTAAGTTACCTGCAGTCTGCCAAGAATGGTAATTTTGAAGTACCTCACTGTTCCTTTGACCATGTGAGACCAAGTCCTCATTATGATCTTCCAAATGGGTTCAGAAAAAAATGAAGTTAAAGAGACTTCTTGCGTTGCTCTCCATTGAGGCTGGCAACCCCCATCATAAAACTACCTTCTTAGACCCATCTAACCCAATTCCCAGTGTTTTTCAGATGATGGCTTTGTTCAGTGATGTGGCATCTCACATTCTGAATATTATGTCTGGTAGCTAAGACAAAAATAAAGTCAGTTGGTTCTGTATTCTGAATGTGTCCTCCAAAATTCATACAGTAAAACAATCACTACCATAAAAGATTTATGAGTTGGGGCCCTTAGAAAGTGATTAATTCGTGAGTGCAGAGCCCTCATAAGTAGGATTAGAGTTCTTACAAAAGAGCTTGAGGGAATGGGTTTACTCTCTTCTACTTTTCTGACATTTGAGGACACAACGCTCATTTTCTTTTTTGCCCATTCTGCTACTTGAGGATACAGCTAGAAGGCCCTAACAAGACACCAAATGATGGTGGTGACTTCATCTTGGATTCCTCAATCCCAGAATAGTCAAAAATAAGTTTCTGATGTTTACAAATTGCCCAGTGTAAAGTATGTTGTTACAGTAGCACAAACGGACTAGGACATAAGTCACCAGGGTTCAGAGTAAGATAATAGGGCAAATTGAGTTGTCTGCTTGTGAGGCCTATGTACTAGTTACTCTCTTACCAAATAAGTTTTATGTGTGAGGAAGTTGTGGACATGATCATAAATGTCTTCTGTAAAAGTATAATTTTCCCAAAGTTAAACAAATTGACTCTCACACATATATGGAATACGTATCTGTCAAAGGTATATTTCATTCATCCATGAGGAAATCGACAGGGTTTTAGCTTCTGTTTCAAAGAGCATTTGGGTTGAGCAGGGCATTTTTATATCCCTCTGGGAAAGTTATAATGAAATAAAGGTTATTAGTATTTATTTATTTTTTATTTTTGACTTTTGTTATATAATATTAAAAAAATGTTTGGTATTTGTCCCCAGTTCTTGACACGGAGCTCCTAAAACACTTATAATTGCCTCAGTGGTAATGTGATAAGAGCATCTTTTTTCTAGATGAGGCAACTCTTGGCAGAGCCCTAGATCTTTTCAAAATGGAGGCTTGTCAGAATGGTCTAGCCTTGATCAGAAGCTTGGAACATTCAGCTCCATCCCCCAATTTATGGGGAGGGAAGAGAAGCTGGAGATTGAGATATTAATAATCACCAACAGCCACAATGAGGCCTACATAAAAAAACCTCCGTAAAAACCCCTATGTGAGAGTGTTCAGGGAGTTTGTAATTTAGCATACACGTCTATGTGCCCAGAAAGTAGCACACCTCAACTCCACAGATACAGGGGCTCTTTTCCTTGAGACACTTCTGAAGCCTCCCAGATGTATGTCTTTATCCGACTGTTCATTTGTATTCTTTATAAGAAATTTTAACTGTAAGTATAGCGTTTTTCTGACACCTGTGAGTCATTCTGGCAAATTATCAAACCTGAAGGAGGGTGGTTGTGGGAATCTTTGAGGTTATAGCCAAGTCAGGCAGCAGTGTGGGTAGCCCGGGAACCTAATATC
This sequence comes from Lepilemur ruficaudatus, assembly GCA_963574885.1. Classification (NCBI taxonomy): domain Eukaryota; kingdom Metazoa; phylum Chordata; class Mammalia; order Primates; family Lepilemuridae; genus Lepilemur; species Lepilemur ruficaudatus. The sequence goes on from CAUYRT010032938.1 coordinate 8,837, forward strand.
TGTGACTGGCATGTGAAGTGAAGGCAGTCTCGTGGGACTGTGTTGTTCAGCCTGTGAAGTCTGATGTGAACTCTGGGTAGTTAATGTAAGGATTGAATTGAATTGTAGGCCACTCAATTGGTGTTGAGAGCAGGAAAAATGGTACTGGGAAAGACTATGTCTTTGATGTCAAGAAAAAATGTCGTATTGCTTTTGGTTTTGTTTCTAGTTAGAATAAAACTGGCTGATGTCTTACTTTGCTTGGACAGAAATTATTTGCATCTCTACTTGACACAAATATACATGTTAACATACAACTGCACAGATTCTGGGCCCTAATAGTAGATAGCAAGTGAAATACAGGCACACATTTACCCAGAGAAGTAAGTAATCTTTGAACACGCCTGTTAAACAATGCTTAAGCATAACACTGAAAGGATAGGCTATCTTCCTTTTACCTTATTTTCTATTTTAGATAATTTTTCACAATATTTAGCTCAGAATCTACATTAGTTCTGATTTACAGATATCTTTTTTTCACTTAAAACAATCACAACAATGATAACAATGAACATGAATAAAGCATTTAGTGTAGGCCAGATAGAGATATAATTTTATTTAATCATTCTAATAATACTACAAAGTAAGCAATTTTAGTATGCATATTTTATATGACAGGAACATGAAGCTCATTTGTAGTGGTCGTTTAAGATCATGAGACCCAAGTGCCCATCAATTCATGAGTGGATTATTAAAATTTGGTATATGTTTACAATGGGGTATTACTCAATTTTAAGAAACGACAGTGCGTTAACACCACTTATATTATCCTGGATTAAGCTTAAGCCCATTATTCAAAGTGAGGTGACACAAGACCCGAAGAATGGGCTCCACTTGTACTCGCCATCAAATTGGTATTGACTGATTAACACTATGGTGCTTAAGTGGTGATGGTGTTCACTGGGGATTTTGGGGGTTAGGGGTGGACCCACATCCGGGGGATGTGGTGAGCACTGTGAAGGGGAGGGGCATGCTTGACGTGTATTTGGGGATGGGTATTAGGCGTCTCAATGGGGGGTGGGAAATCCTCTAAAACTGATTCATGTGATTAGCTGTACAACTTGGTAAATTTACAATAACCATTTAATTGTACACTTGAAATGGAGTAAAGACATGATATGTAAATTACACTTCAATAAAGACAAAAAAATTTGCTAATAATCATTTAATTGTACACTTAAAATGGAGTAATGGTATGGTATGTAAATTATACTTCAATAAAGAAAAAAATAGGGCACTCATTCTTTCTTCACTCTCTGTACTTTTATAACACTTTATTTTTCTACGTGGCACTTTATAAAATGGATATTATATAATAGTATTTTTTGATTAATTTTCCTTACTATGTTAAATATATAATTCATAAGTCCATATAATTCACAAGGGAAGGATGTTTTCATTGTGTATCTGTAGTTCAGAGGTGAATCAGATGATTTCTACATATCTATTAAATGGACAAAATGTATTGAGAGCAAGAGTGGGAATATATACAGTTCATTTAAACACTGTTTTTGAATAGTTAGTGTCCCTACATAAAAATTTACTAATATCTAATGTAAAAATATGATGTTCAAATGATTGAAGTGCTAATATATTGAAAGGTAAGAATATTTTAAAAATGCAATAGCTAGCCAATGTAGATTATTCTTTTTCAAGTTTAAAAATTCATCAAAAGTGATTTTTCATGTTTTGCTTCTAATTTCAACAAAGTCAAATATTTAAGGTAAGATTATTTACAGATGCTTCTTACATATTTTCTTGGTATTAATATGTCTTTTGATTTAATGGTCAATGATAAACAACCCGTCAAGAACTGTTTCAAATATGTGAAAATTAAAGAGCAAAGAGCAAATTTTGTTGCCACTTAAATTACTAGACATGAATTACGTATTTTCCTGAATATATCATGTTTAGTTCTTTTGTTTGCATTTAATTTGACAGAATTTGCTGTTATCATCTCTATACTGTTATATAGCTTACATTATCCACATTAATTCCCCTCGTTTAAGATTCATAACAAGTTTATTTTTCATTCAATGAATGTTTGACCAGCTAAATTTTAAGCTCCCAGAGGGCAAAACACAATCTGTTCTACTCATCCAAAATTCTTGAATACTAGATTCTTATCATTATAGAAATGTTTCTTGGCTACATGAAGATGACGTACTATTGCTCAAAGGGTTTTCACATGTATTTTTCTCAAATATTTTATTATATTTTTAATTGACAAATAAAAATTGCATATGTAAACTGTGTATAACATGATGTTTTGAAATACAGATAGATTATGGAATGGCTCACCAAGCTAATTAACATTTGCATTGACTTGCATACTTATTTTTTGTGGTGAAGACAATTAAATCTACTTCCTTTGCTATTTAAAATTCAATATATTGTTATTAATTATAATCAGCATGTTGTACAACAGATCTCTTGAACTTATTCCTTCTAACTGAAATTTTGTATTTTTTGACCAACATCTCCCAATCTCTCCCCACCAGACTCTGATAACCACCATTCTATTCCCTCATTTATGAGTGGGAACCGTTTTGGATTCCAAATGTAAGTGAGATCATGCAGCATTTTTCTTTCTGTGCCTGACTTATATCATTTAACATAATGCCTAATCCTATCTTTTCATTCCTGTTATCACAAATGACGGAACTTCCTTTTTAAAGGCTGAATAGTATTCTATTGTACATACACCATTTTTTTCTCATTTAATTCTCACCAAACCCTGCGAGAAGTGCCTGATATTGCCAAAGAGGTTGTGTCACAGTCACTACCAAGACTATTTTACTGGTTATAAACCCCAAGAACTTTACATCCCAACATAGTTGCTCTGAGTCACTTCCCAATTGTAATGGCTATTTTAAGTTCTAAAAACACTTGTATAACATATTATGTTTAGAAACTAACATTTGTAAAAATCAAACAACTCAAACAAAAACAAAACAAAACAAAACAAAACTTCTAACACTAAAACAATTGCAAAATTCTTGAAAAGAACCTAAACATTTTTATTCTTTTTAAAATAAGATTCAGGCCATCAATGAACAACGAGCAAGTTATATCTGTGTTTCCTAACTGGCCTTACACAAAGTAAAAGTAAACTTTCCCTGGCCTTCATAACAGTAGGCACTATACAATTTGGAGCAAGGCTTCTACAGAAGTTTGACTCCTACCCTCCTACAGTACCTAGGATACAGGGGTGCTGTCTTTCTTTATGTTTAAATTTCAAAGAGATGGCTCTCAGGTCCTTGAGACAGGCAGAAAGGAACGTATCTCAAAGGGATAGTGAAAGAATTTAGGATTGAAAATTTTCTAAAATAGTACTCTGAGAAAAGGAATGTCAGGACCTAGAGTCAGTCAGAAGCCTGTTTATAAGTTTAGTCAAGATGAGGGAAACATTAAAGCCATCTTGGTCTGCCAACTGCCACATAAACTTCCCCAAAAAACCCAAGCTATAGAGGAGAACACAGCCTGACCACCACTTTGATGGAAACCTTGTCAGACCTTAAGCAGTATGGAGATCATGACTCAAAACAAACAATACAAAAAAGAAAGAAATGCACCTCTCTAGCTATTGAATAATACATTTAAGGAATTATTTTTCTGAACTGATATTCCAAGAATAAATCTTCTGGATTAGAATAAAAAGGAAAAGATTATAGCAAGTCATGAACTCACCCACTTGATCCCCATCTTACTTTAAAATCTACAATTTCTTGAACTTTTAGGATGGATTCAAAACTGTTGGCTTCAGTTTATTTAAAGATATCAAAAGATGCAAGCAAATAAAAAAAATATTTACTAAATTTTCACATGCATTTCTTCAAATATAAATCATCACTATATATTTGTATAAATCATTCTGTTTAAGTTAATGTCATTCTTTAAGAATCATTATAACTATTCTCTGTGCTTGTGCTATTTATGATTATTGCACATAATTACCTCAACTACTAAGCTTGAATTACAACACACAAAAAATGTACTATTACTAGGAGTCATTTTTTTAAAAAATATGTTGTTAAAATTGTTAAAAACAATGATTAGAGATTATTTAAATTGATAAAGCAGGCTGCTGAATTAAAAGCATTGTTTATATTGTCAACTACATTGCATATAAAAATGAAACACACAAAAGCAGATAATGTGAGATTATACTTATTGACATCTTTCTAATGTCAAACATGAAATAAATATTTTCAGTATGAAATAATTAAAGTTTTCAACTAGAATATTCTGATGGTTACACCTTAGATAACTGTGTTACCACTTTACCACCTTAAGGTGATCATCCCCCATGGTAGCCAAATTCTGAAAAAAATGAGGAAATACTATAAATAAAAATAATTAGAAAGGGAAAGATGCTCTTGCTTCTTCAATTGGTAGTTGGCTGAGACATGTACAGCAGTATATGTTATCAGCTACCAATAATTGGAATTTGGGGAATGCTTCATAGTTAGCAATGATCATTTCAGCAATAATTTCTGATTTTCACCAGCAATTTCTAGTTTTCATCATCCATCAATTTATTTCTACATCCAGAAACAGTAACTGTTGAAGGAAAAATATTTCTGAAGAGTCAGTTTATTGGAAATGTTAAAATTATCTAAATTATTAAATAAAGTATACAGACCAAATCTAATTTTACTTAATTTCCTTTTGCATGACAGGAGTACAATGAACAATTATATTATAAATATAATTAGGAAAAAGAATATGGATTGAGAAAAACAAAGACAAAACAGGATATATTCCAAGAAACGTCTATACAGTATCATTGGAGAAATAAGCCAATTTTCTAGAAGAAGAAAATGTTTTAGCTGGCGTAACAGTCATGCATGTTAAACCAGAAAAGAGCAAGGGAAATGGACAGCCACCCAGCAGTGAGGATAGAGATCAGGGATTCTAAAAAGAACAGTACAGGGTGAAAAATTTTGGCTTAAGTCCAGAATTTTGTTTCTCAGCTGTCAAAATGATTGGGGTCAAATTAGTCTCTTAGTAGAACTCAGCCAGACTTAATAGTTTTTAGATGCTTTTGTTTTTACTTTACTAACATAACATATATTATTTTCTGGTAATAATTTAGGGAACTTTGTGGGAATTCAGTCTGGCTGTTCAACCTGTATGTTCAACCTTGTGGAGCAAGTCATTACTGAAGAAGCTGGAGAAAGATCAAAACTCACATCTCTAGTATCCCTCTATATTAGTCAGTTTGGGCTGCCATAACCAAATACCATAGACTAGGTGACTTACAACAGAAACTTATTTTCTTATAGTTCTGGAGGCTAGAAGATTGGGACCAGGGTGCCAACATGGTCAGGTTCTGATGAGGGCTTTCTTCTGGCTTTCAGACAGCCAGTTTTTCACTGTGTCCTTACATAGAAGAAAATAAGAACATTAATCCTATTGGATAAAGGCTCCACCCTTACGACCTTGTTTTAACCTTAGTTACCCACAGAAAGACTCTATCTCCAAATATAGTCAAATTGGAGGTTGGGGCTTTAGCATTTGGATTTTCTAGGAACACAAACATTCAATTCAACATAATTTGGTACTTCATGTCCTACACACATTTTTAACCTGGTAATAAAATACTTACAGTTGCCATATTAAGCTACTTAAACAATCAGTTACTACCTAGATTAATTGTTTAATATAGGTCAGATAACTCCTAAACTTCACATGCATGGTGACTTTTGTTGTGCATGACCGTTTGAATCAATTGGTATGATATTACACAATGAAAATATTTTGGAAGACCAAACTCTTTTTCATAATAACTCTTTGCAGAATTATTTGAAGATATTTAATTCTGCTGCAGAGAACAAAAATAAAACAAAACAAAAAGATATATGAAACTACTAAAATGTGTTAATTACAAATATTAAATGATCTAATAGTTTGTGATATGTAGACAGAATTCATAAGATGCATAAAATAGAGAGTAAATCTATATAAGTCATATCAAAGATAGAATAAATGGAATATATAATGAAAAGAATAGAATAAAGAATATCACATATAGATGGAATGGGCTGGAAAAGCCTCATCATAAGATACAGATCGTTCTATTTCCAAATTGATAGCTATATCATCCTTAAATTGGCACTCTGCTGGTGACAACCAACTGGTATGTGGTATCATTCTGATCACATACATGTTTTTTCCCCAGAAAGGGATAGAAAACATGACTATTCATCAGGCTGTATTGGGAGATACAAATATGGCAAGGAGTAGTTGACCCCAAGTCACCGATAAAGCAAACATGTTGGCTACGTGCTTTTTCTGAACCCCTTCACTCATCTTTAATGCTTATATTAAACCCTGATGATCAGAAGGAAAGTCTGATATGAGAGAGAGAGAGAGAGAGAGAGAGAGAGAGAGAGACAGAGAGAGAGAGAGAAAAACATTTAACGTATGATGTACCTTCTATTTCAATTTCATGCTGTCCTATATGTTAACATATCCCTTCTCTTCTCCTTTGTTACTTGCTGTGTTTTAAAGTAACGTGTTATAATAAGCCATGTGATCTCTGCATCTTAATTTGGTTTTTGATTCTGGTCTCTGGGATAACCTGGTAATATACTTGGAGGCTGCCACAGTAGCAAGGGAACATTCATTCCAAGGGACACTTTGGTTGTCCACTAAAGTATGGCAGGAATGACATTATCATCTTCTAGACTTTGGAAACAACCTTCTCTTTCAAATACTCTCTATATATTCACCAAGCAAAATTGAAAATCGAATTGCCATTTGGGTAGTGAACTTTTATAGACAGACTGATATATTTATAGATGATTGGATAGCATTCCTTAAAATGCCAAGGAAATAAGAATTGTCACATATGGAAATGTTTTGGAAGAGAAAACTATTATTAGTATATTCTTCAAGGTCATGGTGGGTAGGACTGAATAATATGATGTATTGGAATGACACTGATTTTCTGAATATTTAACATAATGCATGTCAGTCACCATGGCATATTATAATTAGCCATGTTTATTTTTTAAACAGAAATTTTAATATAAAGCATTTTTTGTTATGAAAACCTTTTATAAACAGTACACATATAAGAAAAAACATATTTTTATATTTTTTATTTATCTGGTTTTATATTTTCCCAAATGAAGATTTAAGCAGAGAAAACTGAAATATTGTATATTGGCTTTTTGATATGAACATAAGTGTATAAAATGTAATTATGTTAACTTTCAACAATAATCATGGTCATCTTTAGAACCTAGATATAGAAACCACTGACTTCATTATAAAATTGTGATTAAGGGATTGAGCTGATGAGCTACAAGAAACAAAATGTAATCTATTACAGCATATTTACGAAGAATCTGGGTTAATTTTTAAATTGCGATCAAAGAAAAAGATTGTGTTACTTTAAAGTCAATCAAGAATTTCAGAGTGTCATGTGGGAAAATCTAAAGATATTTTATACTTTCCATTATAAGAAAATGAAATAAAAATGAGTTGTATCATATGTGAACTCTGCTTAATGATTTGCCCTAGGTGAAAACCATTTCCTTTAAAACAGTAATGCACAGACTAAATTTTCATATGTGTGTATGTGTATATATACATGATATTCTCCCCTTATCTTTAGTTTAACTTTCCAGGGTTTCAGTTATCTGCACCAAAAATAGGTGAGAGAGAGATGGAGACCTCATTCACATTAACTTTTATTATAGTATATTGTTATAATTGTTCTAAAATATTATTAGTTATTGTTGTTAATTCTTACTGTTCCCAGTTTATAAATTAAACATTATCATGGGCATGTATGTATAAGAAAAAATATAGCATATAGAGGGTTCCTTACTCAGGTACCACGGTTTTAGGCATCCAATGTGGATACTGGATATTATTCTCTGCAAATAATGAGGACTATTGTACATGAACATATGTGGTATGCCATTCTGCATGATGTAGACAGCAAACTACTTACCAAAATTTTGCTTGCTATTCACTTACTCTTCCAGATGTTTTCTATGTCACCTCTGCTTAATATGGTAAAGAGGTACTTAACACAGTCTATACTATGCCCTTGAAAATTCATAAGATTCTGGGCAAAATTTCCAGGTCTACTAGGACTTGCTGTTGCTAGGACCTGTAGAGTCCTCAGACATGTAGAGCCTTCATTGTGGACTGAGCTGCTCACTTTTGAAGGCTGCACCCAAATGAAGGTTTCTCAAACTATCCAGAATTCTTTGTGTTAAATCTTAATTCCCTGTCACCTCACAATGCAAAGAGATAGAATTTTCAGTAGCTCCAGGATTATAAACTCTTAATTATAGCTGACTTTTCTTACTAAAACAGAGAAAAGAACACACATACATATTCACACAAATGTACACACAAATTCACTTTTTAAATTTATAATGGGAAATTTTTATGGTATTAAATTTTACATATAGGCTATTGATTATTTTTATGTTATTATACATATTTCCACAGAGTTTAGAAGAAGACATGTAATTTTTAAATTATTCATATATAGGATTATTTTAAAAAATCAGTGTAATCTTATATAATTAGTCAATATATAATTTTTCATAAAAATGATTTTAACAATGCCTTCCCATTTTACTTTCAAGGTTGGCAACAGAAATGCAAACTAAAATTCCAGTGAGTTATGTCTGGACTGGATGCTCACTAATGAAAAAAAACTTTGAGGTTATTTGCTTTATCTCCAAAGTTGAATATGTTTAACACAACTTCTAGGCACTCCTTAACAAAAAGTATATAATATTATGAATACAAATTCTGTATAAAGGTGAACTTTTATTTAAAACTAGAAAAGAAGTCATGATTATTTTTTCTGAAAGCTATAACCATATGATCACACATGGGAAGAACCCATGCAAGAGTGTCATCCTGCAGCTTAAGCATTTTGGCCGTCAATCTCTAGCTGACAGCCAGCAAGGTAACAGAGAACTCAGTCCCACAGCCACAAAAAACTGAATTCTGCCAACAACCTGAATGACCAAGGAAATTTACTATCCCCTAGAGGCTCCAGAATGGAGTACAGCCCTGATTAAACCTTAATTTTAGCTTGGTGAGACCCTTGCTAGACTGCTGACCTATAGCACTATAAGATAATAATTATGTGTTATTTTAAGATGTTACATTTGTGGATATCATTATGGCGTGTCTTCGTCCATTTTGTGCTGCTATAACAGAATACCTGAGATTGGGTTATTTATAATGAACAAATTTATTTCTTACAGTTCTGGAAGCTGAGAAGTCCAAAGTCAAGGCACAAGCTTCTGACGTCTGGTGAAGGCATTCTTGCTGTGTCCTCCCATGGCAGGAGAGCCGAAAAGCAGAGGAGCAAGCTAGCTGAATGCTGAGTAAAGCCTGTTCTGTGAAAGCCTTACTCTCATTATGGAGGAAGGAGCCCTCATTGCCTAATCACCTCTTAAGGGCCCCACCCTTAATACTATTAAATTGGCAGCACCTGGATTTTGAAGGCAACAAATTCAAACTGTGGCAGGCAGCAAGATAAAATGAATTCAAATGCCCAAGAACTTACATAGGACAAATGAAAATTTGATTGCAGTTGAGTCAATATATTTTTACATAATTACATTTACAATAAAACACTAAAGAACAACATATACTATTCAACGAAATAAAACAAATATAACATACTCATAAAAATATACATCAGAATTTGATTTTTTA
>CAUYRT010032941.1:0-19922 GCA_963574885.1 Lepilemur ruficaudatus
GCAGATCCTGTTTCAGTCTTCCACATGTGGCTATCCAGTTTTCCCAGCACCATTTATTGAATAAGGATTCTTTTCCCCTGTGTATGTTCTTGTCTGCTTTGTCAAAGATGAGATGGCTATATGAGGATGGTTTTATAGCTGGGTTCTCAGTTCTGTTCCATTGGTCTATGTCTCTGTTCTTGTGTCAGTTCCATGATGTTTTAGTTACTATAGCCTTGTAGTATATGTTGAAGTCTGGTAAATTGATGCCTCCCAATTTGTTCTTTTTGCTTAAGATTGCTTTTGCTGTACGGGGTCTTCTCTGGTTCCATAGGAAGCATATAGTTTTCCACCTGTTTACGTCTTCTGCTATTTCCTTCCTCAGTGTTTCGTAGTTCTCCCTGTAGAGGTCTTTTACTTCCTTAGTTATAAATAAATGGGAGCTGATCAAACTAAAAAACTTCTACACAGCCAAGGAGACTATCATGAGAACAAACAGACAACCTACAGAATGGGAGAAAATATTCGCATGTTACACATCAGATAAAGGGCTGATAACTAGAATCTATGTAGAACTCAGGAAAATCAGCAAGAAAAAAAATCAAACAACACTATCAAAAAGTGGGCATAGGACATGAACAGAATCTTTTCAAAAGAAGATAGACTAATGGCCAACAAATATATGAAAAAATGCTCAACATCTCTAATCATCAGGGAAATGCAAATCAAAACCACCATGAGATATCACTTATCTCCAGCGAGAATGGCCTTTTTCAAAGAATCCCAAACAATCAATATTGGCATGGATGCAGAGAGACACAAACACTCATACACTGCTGGTGGGACTACAAACTAGTACAACCTCTGTTGAAAGTAATATGGAGATACCTAAAAGAGCTATAAGTAGAACTACCATTTGATTCAGCAATCCCATTACTGGGCATCTACCCAAAAGAACAAAAGACATTCTATAAAAAAGACATCTGCACTAGAATGTTTATAGCAGCTCAATTCACAATTTCAAAGGTGTAGAAACAACCAAGTACCCATTAATACACGAGTGGATTAACAAAATGTATACCATGGAGTTCTACTCAGCCACAAAAAACAGTGGTATCTAGGACCTTGTGTATTATCCTGATACAGCTGGAGTCCATTCTAGTGAAGTATCCCAAGAATGGAAAAACAAGCACCACATGTACTCACCATCAAATTGGTATTAACTGACCACTTAAGTGCACATATAGTAATAACATTCATCGGGTGTCAGGCAGATGGGAGGGGGGAGGAGAGGATGGCTTTATACACACCTAATGGGTGCAGTGTGCACCATCTGGGGAGGGACACACTTGACGCTCTGACTCAGGTAGGGCAAAGGCAATATATGTAACCTAAACATTTGTACCCCCATAATATGTTGAAATTTAAAAAAATTTTTTAAATAAAAATAAAATAAAATAATTTGTGGACCCTCCCCCCCCCAAAAAAACCTTATTAAATCTGAGTGATAGGTCCCTTGGGTGTTCCTTATATTATTCTTTGTACTTCTCTGTTCAAGGAGCCCATGCCCCGGGAGGCTCCCTCCCTCCCAGGGTTGTGTCCCTGTTGTCATGCAGTCCCCTAGTGGAGCATGTGTTCTTCGGCAGAGCTCACAAAAACAGGAAACAAAGCCCTCATTAGTGGCTCGTGGAGTATTCCACCCCGTTTTTGCCCGTCAGTTCCTGGATCTGCTAGCAATCTTTCTGATCCAGAGCCCTAATTCAGGCCCAGTGTCACATTCACAAAGCACAATCCAGAGGTGAACGTGAAAGGAAGAGGGACTCCCTACCACCCCTACGCCTTTTGAAAGCTGTCAAGGAAATCCGAATCTGTGATGCACCACGACACAAATGACAACCTCCTCTCCTCGCCACTCTTCTCGCCTCACGCCCCACAACTGGCTCTAAGCCCGTGTTCTAGAAACTGCCTCCAAAACCTCTCTCCCACACCCAGTCTAAAGAGCTTGTTCCTCCTCCCCTATCCCCCCAACCCCATCTCAACACTGCTCAGATCCTTGTGAACAGTGAGACAGACAAAATCTGGCTCAATTAGAGGATCCTCCGTCGCAGACCAGGGGAGGAGGAAGTCTTTTGAATGCACCTGTGTCCCGACTCCGGGAGAAACAGCACTACCTATAAACGCATCTGCAAGGCAGCAGCCAACCTGCCACGCCAGTGTCTCCCAGGTGGAGCCACAGCTGTCTTCAAAAGGACATTTCATCATCTGGGAAGGCCAGGGGCTTCCAGAGGGTGGGGTTCACAATAACTGCAGGGACTCAAAAGACAACACCACGCACCTCTGTTGCTGGAAGGCAGCTTGCAGAACGGCCAGTGGGGTTATCAGTGGGTTCACGAATGGTGGTACTGGCAGAGGCGTGAGAGGCAAGTAAAAGAAAATCCAAACCTCCAATAAGCATCTATCTATGTATGGAGAAACTGGAGACCTGCTCACAGCAGAAGGAGTGGGGTCACAGTAGGCTGGCTGGTCCCTAGGAAGGAGGGATTCAGAATTGGAACTGTGTTGCTGCGAGTGGACTCTGGTGTCAGCTGTGGTGAGAAAAAGCCCCACGTAGCCTCCCTCCCTGCCACCATGGCCTCTGGGGTCACAGCCCATGGAGCAGGCCCTGGGCTCGCTGGGGAAGAAGGTGGCTGCCTGACACCCACAGGGCTGCTCACTGGCCCACAGAGTCATCTGAGCCCCTTCAGCAGCGAGAGGCTCCTTCGCTCCTCCGGGTTGGAGCTGGGGCGTGCAGTGGCCTGCCAGGGGAGCGTGGCCTTTGTCAGTGATAAGGCAGGAGCCACAAACGGTTGAGTAACCGCTGATAGAGCCCTATCTTAAATCAACTTCTCTCTCCTCAGGCCTCAAAAGCTGCTTTGTTTAACTTTGTGTTGTTTGGATGAAGATATGATAAGGTCCCCAAGGTTTACATAAACTCAGAAGTCCACAGAGCCTATTACCCTGGAAAGGAAGCTTAGAGAGACAAGGACACGGCCCCGCAGAGGCTAGAAACGGGGTCTCTTATCCCCCCTCTCCTACAGCGCCCCTTCCAGGCCAAGCCTCCATCCAAACTGAGGTTCCCTTGGGTTTCCTCCTTTTCCTTTTCCTCATTTTTATTGCCAGTAAGGGGCCCAGAACCAAAACATTGAACTGCAAGGGCTAAGCCAGTGGTCTTAAACTCAAATGGTTACAGGAGCTGAGCAGTAACTTAAATGTGTACAATGAGCCAGGCGAGAGGCAACAGGTGGGTCTGATATTGCAATATAATAAGAAATACAGACGCGGTCTCTGCTCCTGGTTCCCGAGACAGAGCTCCTAATACCCTTGCAGATAGGGGTGCCAGGAGCATGTTTCGTTCTAATGAGGCGACTCTTGGTGGGTTCCTGGTAGCCTCAGGATGGAGGCTGGTTGCCAAGGGAACCAACCTTGTGATTAGAGAGTTGGAACTTTCAGCCCCACCCCTTCAACCTCTGGGGAGAGGAGAGAGACTGAAGGTTGACTTGATCACCATCTGCCAGTGACATAATCAGTCATGCCTATGTAATGAAGCCTCCATAAAAACCCAAAAGGCAGGGTTTGGGGAGTTTCTGGACTGCCTGGAGGATTGTATATGCCCGGGGAGGGCAGGGAAGCCCTTCACCCTCCCACACACCTTGTCCTGTGCAGCTCTTCTGTCTCATCTCTCGCTGTTCATCTGAGTCCCTTGTAACATTCTTTATAATAAATGCATAAATGTAAGCAAAGTGTTTCCCTGAGTTCTGTGAGCCACTCCAGCAAATTAATCCAACCCAGGGAGGGGGTCATGGGAACCCCGAGTGATAGCTGGTCGGTCAGAAGTGCAGGTCATGACCTGGGGGCTTACAGGTGGCATCTGAAGTGCGGGCAGTCCTGAGCCCTCAACCTCTGGGATCCAATGCTGTCTCCAGGTAGATAGTGTCGTTACTGAATTGAATTACAGGACATGCACTTGGTGTCCACAGGAGAGTTGGTTGTTGGTGGGACGAACACAGGTGAAGTGTTCTGTGTTGAGTGTTGACTATAAGAGTAGGAAAACCAGTTTGGTTTGTCCTGTCTCAAACAGTGGGGGACTTTTACTTATGAGAAGATGGATGGATGACATTTCCCTATTCCTTCCACTAAATACACCTAAAAACCCTGGACTTCATACGTAAGACAAATATGAGAACACTTGAAGGTGGAGAGAAGAAGTCAGGACAACTAGGGACCGCTGGCCCCAAGGACATGTGACAACCTTCCTCAGCAGCAGCAACATCACAGCACAGGCCACCTGGGAGGGCCTGTGGATGAACCGTGTCCTGCAGAGCACCCGCCAGATGCAGCGTGAGGTGTATGACTCGCTGCTGGCGCCACCGCAGGACCCACAGGCGGCCCGCGCCCTGGTCATCGTGGCCACCCCGCTGGCTGCCTTCGGGTGCTGGTGGTGCACGGTGAGTTTCCTGGGTTTTCTTTTCCCCTCGTGTATTCCAAATGTAGAACTAAAGAATCAGGCAACTGGGAAGCACCAGTGGGTAAAGATGAGAAAAAAAGCCCCAAGAAAAGCCTAATATTTTTAGTCAAAGGACAAGGAAAGGGGCAGCCTAGCAAGACGTTAAACTTCTAGACAACAACGGCTCCACTCCAGCCAAACAGCACAGAAAAAGCTGGCCCCACCCACACCCACACCACCGAAGACCAGGCAGGGAGCCCAGACTTCCACTCCCAAGAGGCTATGACAAAGTGCCCCAACACCTCCAATGAGATGGTGTCACAACCCCCACCCCTCCCCCAGTGTCCGTGGAGACCGGGTGGGGAGCCTGGCCTTCTGCCCCCACCAGTAGTAATCAGGTGCCACCACCCCCACTCCCCACCGGACTGGTGTCAGAGGAGGCCACCCCTACCCATACTGTCTATGGAGCCACTGGGCGAGCCAGAACTCCCACCCTGCCTGCAATAATGAGGATCCACCTTCCTCCCCTGCCCCAGGTAGCCATCAAGGCCAAATGGGGAACCTGGACTTCTACTTCCAGCCAGCAGTAATGCGGAAACTCCTCACCCATCTCCTGCCAGAGTGACGTCAGAATAAAACAGAGGTCGAAGTAAGACCCAGAGTCTCAGAATGTAAAATGAAAATGCCCAGGATTCAGTTGACAATCACTCATCATACATGCTAAGAGTCAGGAAGATCTCGAACCGAATGAAGAAAGACAATGGATAAATGCCAGCAACGACAGTATGGAGATGTCAGAATTACCTGACAATGATCATTTTAAACCAGTCATGATAAAAATAATTCAATGCACAATGATGAACACACGTGAAACAAATTTTAAAAATAGAAAAACTCAGCAAAGAAATAGAAAGGCTCTGTAAAGGAATAGAAGATATAAAGAACCACATGGAAATGTTAGATCTGAAAAATAGAATAACTGAAATAAAAAGCTCAGTGGATGGGTTCACTAGCAGGAAAAGAAAGAATGAACAGAGCCTCGGGTGTCTGTGGGACAAAAGGGGAAGGTGGGGAGATCTAACATTTGTGTCATCAGAGTCCCAGAAGGGGAGGAAAAAGATGGCAAGGCTGGAAAGGTAATTGAGGAGATAATGGCTGAAAAGCCCCCCATATTTGCCAAGAGACACACACCTACAGGTTCAAGAAGCTCAGTGAACCCCAAACAAAATAAACCCAAAGAGATGCATGCCAAGATGCATCATAATTAAACTTCTGAAAACAAAAGACTGAGAAAAAAACTCTTAAAAGCAGTTAGAGAGGCTGGACACAGTGGCTCACGCGTGTAATCCTAGCACTTTGGGAGGCCAAGGCAAGAGGATCATTTGAGCCCAGAAGTTTGAGACCAGTCTAAGCTGGTTTTTACAAAAAAAAAAAATAGAAAAGATTAGCCAGACACGGTGGCACATGCCTGTAGTCCCAGCTCCTCAGGAGGCTGAGGTGGGAGGATTGCTTGAACCTAGAAGTTGGAGGTTGCAGTGAGCTATGATTGTGCAACTCCACTGCATACTACAGCCTGGGTGACAGTGCCAGACCCTGTCTTCAAAACAAAAACAAAAACAGAAACAGGATAAATCAAGATACTCTCAGACAAAGGAAAATTAAGAGCATACATCACAAGCAGATGTCCCCCTAAAGGAAGTTCTCTAAACAGAGAGGAAATGATTAAAGAAAAAAACCTTAGAGCATCAGAAAAGAAAAAAAAATGCATGTTTATATGGTAAACAAAAATATGGGTTACACATGAATAGACAGAACAATCTTGAAAAAGAACAAAGTTGGAGGATCCACATTTCCTGATTTCAAAACTTACTACAAAGCTACAGTAATCAAAAGAGTATGGTACTGGCATAAAGGTAGACATATAGACCAACAGAATAAAGTAGAAAGCCCAGAAATGAGCACTCATATAGATGGTCAAATGATTTTCATCAAGGGTATCAAAACCATTCATTGGGGAAAGGATAGTCTTTTCAACAAATAGCACTGGGAGAACTAGATATCCACAAGCAAAAAAAATGAAGTTGAACCCTTATCTAACACCATATACAAAAATTAACTCAAAATGTGTCAAACACCTAAACATAAGAACTAAATTTATAAAACTCTTAGAAGAAAACTTCAGGCAAAAGCTTCATAACATTGGATTTGGCAATGATTTCTTGGATGTGACACTAAAGGCATAAGCAACAAGAACAACAAAAATAGATAAATAGGACTTCATAAAAATTAAAAACTTTTGTGCATCAAAGGACACTATCAATAGAATAAAAAGGCAACCCATAGAATGGGAGGAAATATTTGCAAATTATATATCTGATATAGGAGTCACATCCAGAATAAATAGAGATCTTCTAAAACTCAACAACAACAAAAATCTACAGACTTCAAAAAAAAAATTAAAAATAGAATTACCATAGAATCCAGAAATTCCACTTTTGTGTATATACCCAAAAGAATTGAAAGCAGATTCTCAAAGAAATAATTGTGCCCCCATGTTCATAGTAGTGTTACTAACAATAGCTAAAACTGAGAAGCAACCCAAGTGTCCATCGACAGCTGAATGGATAAGCAAAATGTACCAAATGCCTACAATGCAATATTATTCAGCCTTTAAAAAGGAAGGACATTCTGACATATGCTACAACGTGGATGAACTTTGAGGACATTATGCCAAGTGAAATTAGACAAAGACAAATACTGCATGATTCCACTTATAAGAGTTACTTGGAGTAGTAAAAATCATGGAGACAGAAAGTAACATGGTGGTTGCCAGCGGGGTGGAGGGAGTCACGGGGCATTACTGTTTGGTAGGTACAGAGTTTCAGTTTTACAAGATGAAAATAGTTATGGAGACGCATGACGGTAATGATTATACAACTTATAAATGTACTGATTCCACTGAACTGTTAAAATAGTTAAGATGGTAATTTTTATGTTATGTGTATTTTACCACAATAAAAAACGTTTAATGACAATATGTTACAAAAACAGTAGTATAATATGCCTTATTCATTTATTCACTCAGCAAGCACTTACTGAGTGCCTGCTCTCTGCGAGGCACTGTTCTAGTACTAAAAATAAAGTGGAGGAATAGACAGGCAAGGTTCCCATCATCGTCAAGTTTGCCTTCTAGTGGATCCAACTTTTGAACAGAAATGACTAGAAAAGGGTCTGGAAACTTATGTAACCAGGTGTCGAAAATGGTAGCTTTAAGTGGATGAGTTTGTAATTTCTTAATGTTCTTTTCTGTTCTGATTTTCCTATATAAATGGGCATTGGTTTTATACTTAAATAAATTAAAAAATAGCCAAACTCAAACAATTTACACATACAGATCTATCTAGATGTACACAGATACACACATACGGGACATATATACTATGGGTTATACAATAGGTTTTCCTTTTCCTCCTGAGTTTTCTAAGTTATGTTTGACAGTTGAGGCAAAAATTATAACACTGTCTGATATGTGTGTGTGTCTGGTGTAGAGGAAATGATTAAGACAATTATATTATAAATGGGAGAGAGTTAAGGGACATAAATGGAGGTTAGGTTTCTATTCTTCACCAGAACTGGTAAAATGATGGTAGCAAGGACTGCGATGAGTTATATATGTATAATGTAATACTAAAAATGCTATACAAAGTGATAAGCTAAAAAAAACCCACCATAAATAGGCCAGGTGCAGTGGGTCAAAGTGCAATGCCAGCATTTTGAAAGGCTGAGGAGGGAGGATTGTTTGAGGCTGGGAGTTCAAGACCAGCTTGGGCAACACAATGAGACTCCAACTCTTAAAAAACGTAAAATAATTAGCCAGGTGTAGTGGCATGTGCCTGTAGTCCCAGCTAATTGGGAGGCTGAAGCAGGAGGACTGCTTGAGCCCAGGAGTTCAAATCTGCAGTGAGCTATGATTGTACCTCTGCACTTCAGCCTGGGTGACAGAGTGAGCCCCTATCTCCAAAAAAATTTTTTCTTAAACCACTATAAATAAATCAAAATGGAATTCTAAAAAATGTTCAAGTAGAGCCAGGCATGGTGGTGCATGCATGTATTCCCAGCTACACAGGAGGCTAAGGTGGGAGGATCACTTGAGACCAAGAGTTCAAGGCTGCATTGCACTATGATGATCACACCCTGGAGTGCTACTGCACTCCAGCCTGACCAACATAGCAAGATCTCATCTCGGGGCAGGGTAGGGGGAAGTTCAAGTAACCCACAGGAAGGCAGGAAAAAAGAAAACAGAAAAACAAAACAAAACAAAAAACAGAGAGAACAAACAGAAAATAGGAGTTTAAGCCTTAACATCAATAATTACAATAAATGTAAATACTCTCAATACACCAATTAAGAGAGATTGGAAGAGTGGATTAAAACAGATGCCCCAATTATGTGCTGTGTACAAGAAACTCACTTCAAATATAATAGTATAGGGAGGTTAAACTGGAAAACAACATAGTACGCAAACATTAATGAAAGTAAAGTGGGAGTAGCTATATCAGTGTAAGATAAGATAGACTTTAGAGCAAAGAAAATTATCAGAGACAGAGAGGGATGTTATTTAACAATTAAAAAGTCAATCTACTGAAAAGACAAAGCAAGCCTAAAAGTGCATGCATCAAGCAACAGAGCCAAAAATATGTGAAGCAAAAATTGACATAACTGAAAGGATGAATAGCCAAACCACAACTATAGTTGGAGACTTCAACACCCTTCTTTCAATAATTGGTAGAACAACTACACAGAATACAGAAAAATCACAGAAGAGCTCAACACCATCAACCAACAGGATCTATCATAATTGACATTTATAGAACATCCCATCCAACAACCACAGAACACGCATTCTTTTCAAGAACCCATGGAACATATACCAAGATAGACCATATCCTAGGCCAAAAAGCAACAGGAGTTCGAGACCTACAGACATCAAAAGGCTAATAAGGGAACATTATGAACAACTCTACACACATAAATTCAACAACTTAGGCGAAATAGACCAATTCCTCAAAAAACATGAACTACTACAACCCAGCCACTGGAGTGGTCCTACGTCTATTCAGAAAATTAAATTTGTAATTGAAAAACTCCCAAAAAAGAATGTCCAGACCCAATTTTCTCTGGAGAATTTTACCAAATGTTTAAAGAGAAATTAATAGCATTTCTACATACTGTCTTCCAGAAAATCATTTCAACTGATGCAGAAAAGCATTTGACAAATTTCAACCCCATTCATTATTTTTTTAAAAACTCTCAGACAAATAATAATAGAGGGACACTTCCTCGATTTTATAAAGGACGTCTTCAAACACTCCTACAGCTAGCATCATTCTTGAAAATGATCTCCCCTGAGATCAGACAAGAACAGCCACTATCACCATGTTACTCAATGTGTGATGGAAGTTCTAGCCAGAGAACTAAGACAAGAAAAGGAAATAGAAGGTATACAGACCAGAAAGGAATGAATAAGTCTATGCCTATTTGCAGGTGATATGACTATGTAGAAAATTGCACTCCTGGGCATTTACCACATAAAAATAAAGACTTATGTTTGCACAAAAACCTGCACATGAATGTTTATGGCAACCTTATTTGTAACAGCCCCAAACTGGAGACAACCAGATAGACTTTGAACAAAATGTGTACATCTGTACCATGGAATACTACTTGGCCACAAAAAAAAATGAACTATTGATAGGCACAAGCTTTGTTCACTCAGAGAATCATGCTGAGTGAACAAAGCCAATCCCAAATGGGTATATAATGTATGGTTTTGTTTATATAACATTCTTGAAATGGCAAAAGTATAGAAATGGAGAACAGGGGCCAGGTGCAGTGGCTCACATCTGTAATCCCAGCACTTTGGTAGGCCAAGGCAGGAGGATCGCTTGAGGCCAGGAGTTCCAGACCAAACTGGGCAGCATAGCAAGATCCCATATCTACAAAAAAAATTGTTTTTAAGTAGCCAGCATGGTGGTGTGTGCCTGTAGTCCCACCTATTCAGGAGGCTGAGGCAGGAGGATCACTTGAGCCCAAGATTCCAAGGTTACAGCAAGCTATGATGACACCACTGCACTCTAGCCTGGGTGACAGAGCAAGACTCTTTCTCTTTAAAAAAAAAAAGAAAGAAAGAAAGAAAAAATAAATGAAAAACATATTAGTGGCTGCCAGGGGCAAGGAGAGGTTTAAGTTATGCGAGAAGTGGGTGTGGCCATAAAACAGGGATATGAAGGCTTCTTGTGGAGATGGAAAAGTTCTATACCTTATCAATGTCAATATCCTGGTTGTGATATTGTACTATCATTTTGCAAAATGGTATCATTGGGGAAAACTAGGTAAAGTTTACAGGCTCTATCTGTTATTTATTTTTACAATTGTATGTGAATCTAAAATGATTTCAAAATTAAAATTTTAATTGAGACAAAAGAAGTATGGAGTACCAGCAGCAACTGGAGGATGCATAACCTACCTAGAAGCATTCTATTTCAGTTTTTAGAAAAACTTTGTGCTGATCAAACAAAATTCTTTGCAGACTAAATTCTGCCCTTGGGCTGCATTTTGTAACCCCTGGCTGAGCTCTGGGTACATAGTTCAGCTCTGTGATCAAATGAAATTGAAAACAAAGTTGAAAACACATTTAGCAATCTGCGTGATCATTACTCTTCATTCTCAGCCTCTCACACACAGACACGCCACACACAAATGCTGCACACCCACAGATACACACGCGCACGCACGGCCGCCACAAACGCCACACACAGTTACCCAAATCGGTCACGTGCCGCACACATATCTACGGTCGTGCACACTCACATGCACACGCAGCACAAGCACACTGACACCAGACACTGCAGCCAGATAAAGGATGACCCTTCCCCAAGGACTCAGTGACCATGGTGTGCATGGCAGGGCTCCCTGTGCACCCTCACCCCTGGGCTCCACGTGGTCTGTCCCCCAGCCAGGGCAATGGGGAACCCAAAACCCCACAGACCCTGGGCTCCTCTCCTCCTCAATGCTACACACAATTTGCACCTCTTCCAACACTAAAGACGGCCGGATTCCGATCCTAGCAGACGTTGCCTGCTGGAGACAGGAGAAAAAGGGTGCTACTGCAGCCACACTAGGGGAGAAGCAGGCCAGGAGTCTAGGGACTACTTCTTAGGGGTTGGACAGCAGGTGGGAGACAGGGAACAAGTTAATCTCCTAGCTGTAGGTACTCTTCTCTCAGTTCCTCTTTTTCTAGCCCTTTGCTCCTTGGACTCTCTCTCACACACACACGTGCCGTTCTACCCAGACACACCTAGTCATCTCCACCAGCTCCCGCCCAGCGCAGAACTCGCTTCCCTGTCGTCACTCAGCACACACTGCAGGGCCCACTCCTAGGGCAGCTGTCCCACCGTGGGCCATGCTGCTGCTTTTGGATGAGAGGTTGAGGAGTTGGGGTGGAGGGTTCCACACGCCTCCCCCTCCTTCACCAACTCACAGCCCTCCCCATTCAAAGCCACCTGCATCCCACTGTTGGGCACACACACATTCAGGTGACACATTCACAGACACCCACTGCAGGCACCAAGCACCACAGCGATTTTTATTTTAACAGCTTTATTGAGATATAATTTCCATACCATACAACTCACCAACTCAAATTGTACAATCCAATGGTTTTTAGTATATTCACAGTTATGCAACCATCAGCACAATCAATTGTAGAACATTTTCATCACCCCAAAAAGTAAACCCTGGACCCATTAGCAGTCACTCTACATTTCTCCCAACACTCTCACCCCAGCCCCCAACAATGCTGATCTACTTTTTGTCTCTATAGATTTCCATATTCTAGATAATTTTTATAAATGGTATCATACAACAGGTGGTCCTTTGTGACTGGCCTCTTCCACTTACCATAATGATTTCAAGGTTCATCCATGACGTAGCATGTTTCAGTACTGTGTTCCATTTTATAGCTAAATAATGTTCCATTGTAGGGATATACCACATTTTGTTTATCCATTCATCAGCTGACAGACATTTAGGATGTTTCCACTTTGGGGCTATCATGCATAACGTTGCTATGAACATTCGTGTACAAGTTTTTTGTGTGAATGTTTGTTTTCATTCCTCTTGGGTAAATGCCAAGAGCGGAATTGCTGGATCATAGCATAACTCTACGTGTACCTTTTGAGGAACTGCCGGACTCTTTTCAAAGGCAGGGCAGCATCTCACCTTCCCACCAGCAATGTATGACTGTCCCGATTTCCCCACATCCTCCTCAACACGTGTCATATGATCACTGCCATCCCTGTGGGTGTGAAGTAGTATCTCTTTGTGATTTTTTTTTTTTTTGAGACAGAGTCTCACTCTGTTGCCTGGACTAGAGTGCCGTGGCATCAGCCTAGCTCACACCAACCTCAAATTCCTGGGCTCAAGAGATCCTCCTGCCTCAGCCTCCTGAGTAGCTGGGACTACAGGCATGTGCCACCATGCCCCGCTAATTTTTTCTATGTATTTTTTAGTTGGCCAATTAACTTCTTTCTATTTTTAGTAGACACGGGGTCTCGCTCTTGCTCAGGCTGGTTTCAAACTCCTGACCTTAAGCAATCCTCCTGCCTCAGCCTCCCAGAGTGCTAGGATTACAAGCGTGAGCCACCACTCCCGGCCCTCTCTTTGTGGTTTTATTTGCATTTCCCTAATGACTAATGATGTTCAGTGTCTTTTCATGCACTTACTGGCCATTTTATATCTTCTTTGTCCATTCTGAAGTTTAGATCCTTTGCCCATTTTTTAATTGGGTTATTTGCCTTTTTCTTATTGAGTTGTAAGAACCTTGGCAGATACTGAGCAAAAAGCTGATTGGAGCTCTGTTTGCCCAGATCCAAAGTCTTATTTGCAGAATCTCTGAAGTTTGGCCCCTGGGCACAAAGCTGGGTCCCACTTGCCCCATCCCTGTACAGCTCTGCCCAGCAGCTCGCTCAGCTTAGGGACAAGCCACCTGACCCCAGCAACTCAGACCAAGCCCCTTCTCACAGATGCGGAACCTGAGGCTCAAGGTGGGAAGAGGAGTCGTTCAAGGCCTCATGAGCCTTGAGAGCCATAAGCCAGGCTCAAATTCAGATCCATCCGACTAAATCCCACCCTCTCTCCCAGCAATTTCTCTGCAGGTTTTCGTGCCCTGCCTGGCTGTTTTCTGCTTTACAACACACGGAATGTTACCTCCACTCTCGCCACAACCCTGCGAGGTGAGTCAGACAGATATCATTTCTCTCATTTTACAGAGGACGAAACTGAGGCTAAGAGAGGTGACGTGACTTTCACCAACCTTGAAACCAGCAAGAGTCAGAGCTCATGGCACCCAACCCAGGCACAACTGGCAGTCCAGTGGCAGCCCACTCTCTGGCCAAAAGCATCTGACCTCAGCTCCCCACACTGCCTGAGGGTTCCACCTTTCTTCTGGCCCAAAGCCACCCCCACTCACCAGAAAACCATAGCAGCCAGTAGTCCACTGAAGAGGCCCTAGGCTACACAAACTTCCTCCAGGGCAGCCCCCGCCCAGCACCAGCTGGGCCCTCTGGCTGGGCACTCCCAGCTCTGCCCAGGCCCAGCCCAAGACCTTTGCCCCTGAAAAAAGGAGGACCCTGGTTTCCATGAGCCTTGGGCTCCATTTACCTTACTCAGAATTCTGTCTGAGGGCTTGGGCACATATGGAGGAGGATGGAAGCTACATTCCTGTGATTTGAGAGATGTGGGCCACCCAGAAAAACCCCCAGGCCCAGCTCAATGGGGTCTGTCATCTCACTGGACTAGCCCTTGGTTCCTACCATTAATAGTTGGCAGAGACCTGTTGATTGAGAAAACGCAACAACCCATTATCAGCCAGTCACACAGGGTTAGGGAGGCAGGGGGGGGAGGCAGCAAGCAAGGTAGTTAGGAACAGGAGAAAGTGATGTCTTCCCTACATTCAAGTCACTAAATCGGCTACCTCTTGATTACTCCCCACTGCTCTAGGCACTGGGGATACAGCAGTGAACAAAACCAGCACAATTTTCCCCCATTTTGGGACATTCTGGATGTCCCAATGGAGCCGACAGACTGGAGCAGAGAGAAACAATTTAAAACAGACAAATGATTGAACATTCTTGACAAAAAGAAATGATAAACGTTTGAGATGATGGCTATACTAATTACCCCGATCTGATCACTATACATTACATGTATTGAAACATCACTATGTGCCCCATGAATGCATATAATTATTATTTTGTCAATGAAAAAATAAATTAATAAATAAATCAGAAAAATATAAAAATATAGAGTATGTCAGATGGTGTTAAATGCCAAGAGTGGGCCAGGCAGGGTGGCTCACGCTTGTCATCCCAGCACTTTGGGAGGCTGAAGCAGGAGGATCGCTTGAGCCCAGGAGTTGGAGGCTGCAGTGAGCTATGATGGTGCCCCTGCACTCCAGCCTGGGCGACAGAACAAGACCCTGTCTCTAAAACAAAACAAACAACATAACAACAACAACAGAAACCACCATGGGGAATATAAAGTATGAAAAGTGGATAGGCCATTGTGGGGTAAAAAGTTGCGATTTGAAATAGGGCAGTCAGGGAAGGACGCACTGGGAGCAAAAACCTGAAGGGTTAAGAGAAAGCCATGTATGTACTGCAGGAGTGTCCCGTGCAGAGGGGACAGCCAGCACAGGGGCATAAGGGAGGAGCATCGAGGAGATCCAAGCACTGCAGTGAGGGAAGAGAGGAGCAAATCCACCTTAGCCTGGATCAAACCGCTTCACCACCTCATTAACGTGGACCCCAGCACTGACTCAGGCTCAAAGGGAGGGAGGACGGAGGCTCT
This sequence comes from Lepilemur ruficaudatus, assembly GCA_963574885.1. Lineage (NCBI taxonomy): Eukaryota > Metazoa > Chordata > Mammalia > Primates > Lepilemuridae > Lepilemur > Lepilemur ruficaudatus. The sequence continues at coordinate 15,371 of CAUYRT010032941.1, forward strand.
GGCAGGGGAGCACCGCTCAGCTACAGGCCTCCAGGCCTTCAGGCGCTCTGCCAGCGATGGGAACCAAAGGGGGCTAGAGAGGCATCTGAGTTCAGCTGGGCTCAAGGGAATCTTCTGGGGGCAGCCCCCGCAGGCGGTCCCTGGCTTCTGGGCCCGCGCACCTCCCAGACTGGACAACCCCACCGGCTTGAATGGGGCCGGGCTTGTGCAACGCGTGTGCTGTCCAGAGGCTAGAGGGACGGAGAGCAGGTGCACAGCTCCAGGGCAGCCGCCCACTCCGGCAAACAGCCGCGGCCACGCCCACACGGCGCCCCGCCCGTCCCGCCGCGCCGGGGTAGGTGCAGCGCCCCCATCCCCACGCCGCCCGCGCCAAAGGCGCCGAAAATGGCGGGGGGGGGGCGTTGTCGGACAGTTTGTGATTTGCACCCCAAACTCCTGAAGCATCCCCTCCCCGAGTCGGCCCGGAGAATTCCTTTCTGAGCAGTGGAGGACAAGGATCGAGGGGCCGGTAGGTTCAGGCCCCGCCCTGCCTTGGCACCCCCACCTCCGCGCCGCGCTGCTCCCGGCCAAGTCCTTCCTCCCAGGACGCTCCGTCAAGGTAGGAGGGGGGCCACGTCACTGTCCCCAGGCCCCGGAGAGCGCAGCTCCGCCCCTCCCGCCCCCGCCGGCGCGCTGGGCACTTGGCTAAGACTACCGGGCCCCAGCCCAGCGCCAGCCCAGTCGCCGCCGCCCGCCCACAAAGCCACAGGCAGGTGCAGGCGCAGCCGCGGCGCGAGCGCCGAGCCGAGCCGTTAGCTCGCCGTCCGTGTGTCCGTCCGTCGGGCGTTCGTCGATCCGTCGGCACCGCAGCTCCCGCCCAGGCCCAGCGGCCCCGGCCCCTCGTCTCCCCGCACCCAGAGCCGCCCGGCGGAGCCGGCCTTGCCGCGGCAGCCATGTCTATGGGCCTGGAGATCGCGGGCACCTCGCTGGCCGTGCTGGGCTGGCTGTGCACCATCCTGTGCTGCGCGCTGCCCATGTGGCGCGTGACGGCCTTCATCGGCAGCAGCATCATCACCGCGCAGATCACCTGGGAGGGCCTGTGGATGAACTGCGTGGTGCAGAGCACCGGCCAGATGCAGTGCAAGGTGTACGACTCGCTGCTGGCGCTGCCGCAGGACCTGCAGGCAGCCCGCGCCCTCGTCGTCGTGGCCATCCTGGTGGCCGCCTTCGGGCTGCTCGTGGCGCTCGTGGGGGCGCAGTGCACCAACTGCGTGCAGGACGACACCGCCAAGGCCAAGATCACCATCGCGGGGGGCGTGCTCTTCCTGCTGGCCGCCCTGCTCACCCTCGTGCCTGTGTCCTGGTCTGCCAATACCATCATCCGGGACTTCTACAACTCCCTGGTGCCCGAGGCGCAGAAGCGCGAGATGGGCGCTGCCCTGTACGTGGGCTGGGCGGCCACGGCGCTGCAGCTGCTGGGGGGCGCGCTGCTCTGCTGCTCGTGCCCGCCGCGCGAGAAGAAGTACCAGCCCGGCAAGATCCTCTACTCTGCGTCCCGCTCCGCCGGCCCGGCTGCCAGCACCGCCTATGACCGCAAGGACTACGTCTGAGGAGGCAGATGCAGGAGACCCCACTGCACCGCCAGGAGCTGGAGCGCCCGCCAGTCCAGCCTGCAGCCTCGCATCGGAGACTAGCCCGGCCCCGGATGCCAGGAAGCCCCCTCGCTGGACTATAAGGGGCCAGCTCGCCGCCCTCTCCCCAGCTGCCACCCCTCTGTGAGCTGGGGAGCCGCCTGCGGGACCGAGAACCACCCCGCATGAACTGTGAAGCCTCACCCCTCTGGAGCGCAGGGCTGGGGTGCCCGCCGCTACTTGCCTGCCCCGTGGAGCCCCATCGGGCCGCTGCCCCAACGCCCGCCACGGGCAGGAACCGGCAGCCACGAAATGGAGCACTTGATATTTTTCAATAAAAGCCTTTCGTTTTGCAGTTGCTGGAGCCTCCTTGTCCTGAGCGCCCCCTCGGGGGTCGGCCTTGGCTGGATCCCGCTCTCCAGCCGCCCTGCCCAGATGGAGTTTAGAGGGAAAGTGGGGTTGTACGCTGAGCTCGGTGCTCACTGGGTGGCCACTTGCCTACTCACTGGACATCAAGTGATGACCAAAACAGAGCCTGTGTGGCCAAGACCCAATCTAGAGAGGAGGGAGCACTTCCAGCATGCTGTGGCCGCGGAGGGGAGGGGAAGGTGACAGGGACCCTCTTGTCAAGGATGTGCCATTTGGTTTGTGCTTGTGCGTTCCCAATCTCTGGTGTGCCGCGGGAAAGAGCACATTCCATACTGTGATTTGGAAAAGGAAAACAAAAAGACCTATTATTTTGATAAAACACAGCCACCAAAAGTAAACTTGGGCAAAATCTTCTCACCCGGAGGAGAGATGAGAGAGGGACCCCGTCTTCTTCCTGGGACCCTCAAGGGAGGGAAAGGGGAAGGGCTCAGAAGGGGCTTGCAACACTCTTATGTGCATCTCAAAGGGGCTTAAGGTAAACAATGTGGAAAGGCACTGGAAAACGCAGATTAGATGGGAAAAGGGGCTGGAGCCCAGGCCAGGGGGGAAAGAATGGGTGAGAGATTCCGAATGGCCCGGGGTGGCTCTGTGGAGCCAGCCAGGAAGTGTTGATGGGCACCAGGGGCCCAGCAGAGTCCTGTGTGGGAATCACGTGCTTTGGACCTTCCTTACTCTGGGCATTAGGGAGTCGTGGAAGGAGAGTACCTGGCCAGGTTTCTGCTAGCCAGCAGCCCCCCTTGGAGCTGGGATTCTAGGAAAGAGATAAAGGCAGGGAGACCATCTAAAAGGAAACAAGGCCATCCATATGGCATGAGATGATGGTGGCCAGGAACTAGGCCATGCCAGGGCACGAGGGCAGAACCTGCTGGGGACTGTTAAGGACTCAGGGTGGGCCTGGCGCAGTGGCTCACGCCTGTAATCCTAGCACTCTGGGAGGCCAGGCGGGTAGATCGCTCAAGGTCAGGAGTTCGAAACCAGCCTGAGCAAGATCGAGACCCCTGTCTCTACTAAAAATAGAAAGAAATTAATTGGCCAACTAAAAAAATATATACATAAAAAATTAACCCGGCATGGTAGTGCATTCCTGTAGTCCCAGCTACTCAGGAGGCTGAGGCAGGAGGATCCCTTGAGCCCAGGAGTTTGAGGTTGCTGTGAGCTAGGTTGACGCCACGGCACTCTAGCCCGGGCAACAGAGTGAGACTCTGCATCAAAAAAAAAAAAAAAAAAAGGACGCAGGGTGAGCAGAACTCGAGAGTCGCTCAGATGTGCAGAGTGAGGGAGAGGGAAGCATGCTGGAATCTAGAATTTTCCACCTTAGCTCATGGATTGGACAGCGGTGCCATTCACCACAGTAGGAGACCAGGTTTCTGGGGGAGCATACAGAGCTGGGCAAGCCTGTGGGACACCTAGGTAGAGGTACCCAGGACATAGAGAGAGATCTGGTAAACGCGGGAGCTGTTAGCACACAGATGGCAACCGAAACCAGGGGCGTGGATGAGGTCAGTCCAGAAACCAAAAGAAAAAAAAAAAGAGTTTCAAGGAGGCAGGTATTGGCAACAGAGTCTTAGGCTACAGGAGTGGCCAGGCAAGATGAGGTCCAAGGAGTAGTCATGGGGTTAAGAGCAGCAAAGTGGCCACGTGCAGTGGCACACGCCTGTAATCCTAGCACTCTGGGAGGCCAAGGCGGGAGGATCCCTGAAGGTCAGGAGTTCGAAACCAGCCTGAGCAAGAGCAAGCCCCTGTCTCTACTAAAAAATAGAAAGAAATTAATTGGCCAACTAAAAATATATAGAAAAACTTAGCCAGGCATGGTGGCGCATGCCTGCAGTCCCAGCTACTCGGGAGGCTGAGACAGAAGGATCGCTTGAGCCCAGGAGTCTGAGGTTGCTGTGAGCACGCCATGGCACTCTAGCCAGGGCAACAAAGTGAGACGCTGTCTCAAAAAAAAAAAAAAAAAGAGCAGAAAAGTGGTCACCGGTGGCCTTCACAAGAGGCATGGGGCAAAAGCAGCGGACAGGAAAGAGGGTAGTAGGTGAGGGGTGGAAGCAGACGCTGTAGACTATGTGTCCAAGAGGTTTGCTTAGAAAGGGACTCATCGGCCGGGCGCAGTGGCTCACGCCTGTAATCGTAGCACTCTGGGAGGCCGAGGCGGGTGGATATCTCAAGGTCAGGAGTTCGAAACCAGCCTGAGCAAGAGCAAGACCCCGTCTCTACCAAAAATAGAAAGAAACTAATTGGACAACTAAAAATATATAGAAAAAATTATATAGGCATGGTGGCGCATACCTGTAGTCCCACCTACTCGGGAGGCTGAGGCAGAAGGATCGCTTGAGCCCAGGAGTTTGAGGTTGCTGTGAGCTAGGCTGATGCCACAGCACTCTAGCCCGGGCAACAGAGTAAGACTCTGTCTCAAAAAATAATAATAAATAAATAAAATAAAATAAAATTTTTTCCTTTCTTTCTTTCTTTTTCTGATACAGGTTCACACTCTGTTGCCCAGGCTTTAGTGCGAT
>CAUYRT010032943.1:0-21689 GCA_963574885.1 Lepilemur ruficaudatus
ATCTGCATCTGCTTCAGTTTCCTCTAGTTTCTTGCTGTCAGGCTGATGCAGAATCTCTAGTCTGGATCCTTCTAAGTAAGGTTAGGACCATGATTTTAATTAAGCATATTAACCAATTAACTGTAGTGGAACGCATACAGAGACATTTCTAGTGGATTCAGTTCATCCGGAGTTAATGTAGAAGTGTTCTGATTTTGACAGCTGCTTCGAAATGTGAACCTTTAGAGAAGTAAGGCCTGAGGATTATTTTGTAGTGTTTTAAATGTGTGCATATATAAAAAGATTTCCAACTCATCTTTATTTATCTAAAAATGTTTTATTAAAGCTAATAGGAATACTTTATAGAGTAGAATTGTCCATATGACATGATTGAGATCCCTATGCACTGACAAGTAGCCTTCAGTAAAACCCTTAAATGCAAGTTTAAGGTGCATTTTTGCCTGTGGAGTTCAGTTTTTATAAAGGGATGAAGGCTTTAGTTTATGTTTGCCTTTGTGCACATTCATACTGACTTTTGAGGAAGAACCTGGGAGATTTTTTCCACCTTAATAAGACCTTAAAGGTCCTAGAAAGCAGTAGTTATTTTTAAAGCAGCACTTCTCAATGGGTGTGTGTGTGGGTGGGGTGGGGGAAGGGAGTTGTTTTTGCCCTGCAAGGGACATTTGGCAATGTCTGGAGATGTTTTTGTTTATCACAGCTGGGGGCGGGGGATATGTGTGCTACTGGTATCTATGAGTGGAGTCCAGATTTGCTGCAGAACATCCTACAGTGCCTACGACAGCCCCCCACAACAAAGCATCCAGTCCGCAATGTCCAGTCTGAGGTTGCGAAAGCTTTTTCTGAAGGATTAGAATCAAGGATCATAGAGTAAAAATTTCAAAAGATTCAAAATAGAGAAGACTTAAGTTTTTGGAGTTAGAGAAGTGGCTCCTCACTGGTTTTGAATGACCTAGAGGAAGTGAGAGAAAGCATACTTCTGCTGAAAGCCTGAGTTTAAATATATTTGAATTTGCTATATTCAATCATATTTTGACTTTAGATCAGTTTCAATTATATTTTAATTTTTACCAGATTTTTAAAAATTTCATAGATAAAATTTTCTGGATAACTGTAGCCCAACATGATGATACCTATATCTTTGTTATATGTTTATGAATATGTAACTAACTTAGCATTTTCTCAATGCAAATATAAATTGAATTACATCTTTGTTCCTAGCGTTCAAGTGTGGAGGTTTTTTTGTTTGTTTCTTTTTGAAACAGAGTCTCACTTTCTTGCCCCAGCTAGAGTGCAGTGGCATCATCATAGCTCACTGCAGCCTCAAACTCCTGGGCTCCAGGGATCCTCCTGCCTCAGCCTCTTGAGTAGCTGGGACTATAGGCATATGCCATCATGCCCAGCTAATTTTTCTATTTTTTGTAGCAACTGGGTTTCACTTAGGCTGGTCTAGAAATCCTGACCTCAAGTGATCCTTGCACCTCACAGCCTCCCAAAGTGCTAGGATTACAGGCGTGAGCCACCACAGCCGGCCATCGAGTATTATTTTTAAGAAAAATAGAGGTTAGGCACAGTAGCCGATGCCTGTAATTCCTACACTTTGGGAGGTTGAGGTGGGTGGATCGTTTGAGGCCAGGAGTTGGAGACCAGCCTGGGCTACATAGGGAGATAACATCTTTAAAATTAAAAAAAAAAAAAAAAGAAAAGAAAAGAAAAAATAGAGATATATTGCATTTTGCCATGATATTTATTTCTGGAAAGCTTTTGGTAACACAAAAATTTTTACTCTACCTGTACTGTATTTTATTTGTGAGCTAGGTGGTTCAGTGATTTAATTCTCAACAAATTATAAGTATACCTCGAAATTTGATTAAAAACCAAATTCTTGAGATGCTATGGGCATTTGAAACAACTTTTAAAACATGTTTATACATCTGCTTCACTGCAACACATTGATTATTTAGTATTACGTATAAAATGCCCATATGAAATACATAGCTCTGCTGTATCGTAAATTTGGCTAATATATAAATGAAATATTTATTCAATAGTACTTTGCCTTCTTAATATTTACATTTTTGTGAATGAAATTAAAAGTACAGGTTTGTTTAAGCAATTGCTAGATAAGTTTTTTCAAACTCTTAATTTTTTTCACCTGGAGCAGGCATTTAGCATCATTCTCTTCACCGTAAGCACAACATGAGAAAAAAATTCCGTGTTTCTAATCATAACCACTAGATGGTGATCTCATACGTTGGTGAAGCCCAAGTTTTAGTGGTGGTGAAAACCGAAGTGGTTGCCCAAATTAAGCAATGTTAACTCAGCAGTGATATTTAGCCCTGTGAAAGGTGTGGACTGGCTCTGCTCCTCACGGAAACATATGTTTTAAAATGAGACAGATTTCCATTTGTTTCACAGGGGTTTTTCCTTCCTCTTTTCATGGCCATTTGCTTCAAATTTATCTGTGGAAATCAAATTAAAATAAAATCTCCATGTTTGTTACAATATCGATGCTGATTCATTGTATTGCTTTTGCTTCTATGGCAATAATTTCAATTTTATTAGCTATTATTGATTAGCTAGTAGATTTAAGATAATTAAGTGAACCTTTTTGTGATTGAGTAATTTATGTTTTACTTACAATTCCTTAAGTAAGGAATATGAGCAAATAAAATTATATGCAGAGCAAATAACATTATATGTAGTTTAATTTAGGGGAAGGTATGTGGCTTAATGGAATAAGCATGGGCTTTGAAATCATACAACCCTGGGTTTGAAAAGTGATTAGCTATGTTACCTTAAGGAGTTCTTGTGAGAATTACAAATAATGTTTGTAAGTGGCCCGATGAAAAGTGCAGTGTCCCTGGAGGGAGGACATGATTTTAATTTCTGTCTTCTCCAAGCTCAAGCTGTGGGGCGCTGGGAAAATTATTTAACTTTTCTGAGTCTCATTTTCTTCTTTCATATATTTGGGAGGGTAATACCTGCTTCTAGAATTGTTTAGGATAAGAATATATAAAACACACATGAGGAGTTTTAATAAATGGAATCTGTTATTCTTATCCTCTGATACCATAAAAGCTAGTAATAACCACAGTATATGTCTATGTGCAGTAAGAAATAAAACTTCTTTACCCTTCTTTTATTAATGAACATCATTCTTCTCAAACTTCTATTTCTATAGAGTTTAGGAGAATATAAAGTAGAAATTTTTAATTAAAGAATTTAAAACATTTTGTCACAATTAAAATTGTACACCTTAATGCTCCCCCCTTTTTTGTCCAAGAGAAACATGGGTCTTCTGCTTTATGTCAGCAACATCTACATCTTCAGCAGTTACATTCCTATATTGTATCCTATACTGAAAAAGTGACTTCCCATCTGTAAAGGAAACTTAAATGGATACTACATATACTTACTTAATCACTTGAATTCTTGAATAATTCTCAGTCTAGCTTACAGTTTCTGGATTGCCCCCTCTTTAGCTGATTGAAATTCACAATTAGAGAGTTCTAAGCTGTTTTAGTTCTTCTTTTTCCTAAATTTGATTTAAAAAAATCAGTTAATGTGATTATATAATTTTATGACTGTAAAGCTGAAAAATGGTAGAAATTTTTCACTGTGCTACTAATTCATTTTTAGAAAATGGGAATGTGTTGAGAATTTTGAACCATCTTCTGTTGGTAGTTGACCTTGTGAAATGCTTATTAAAAATGTTAATTACTTTGTTTTCAAAGTTGTATCTAGTAAAAATGATTGTAGTTTTGAAGAATTGACTAAACTATCACTAATATTTCACCTTTAATGACCTGATTATTTGTGATATTAAATATTATATTGAATTAATATAAAACTTTAATATCTAGAGAAACATGATTTTTGTTGAAGCATAGACCAACCCATGTATCCTTCTATATTTTGTCTATGTTCATATAAACATTCTCACAAATAAGTTTTATCTGTTGTAAAACGTGAAAATGTGACCATATTAAATATGTAACAACTTGCTTTTTTTCTAAATACTGACATCTATTGAATGAGACTTTGTAGTTCTGTCTCATTACTCACGATATCTTTGTAATATTCCATGGTAATGAGCCATTCCCATCTATTTGCTTTCAGGTAGGTTTTTTTTTTTTTTTTTGCCAGTTTGAACAGTGAATATTCTTGACTTTATATTTTGTTGCTTTTATGTCTACAGAGTAGATACCCATAAGTGATATTGCCACACCAAAGGGTATGCTAGAAAAAATTTTAAATGAATTGTTGCTAGCTGATTCTTCAAATAGTTTTGAGCAATTTACATTCCCAGTAGAAAATGTGGGAGTGTTCGGGTCTCTCTACCTTTACTAGCTTTAGATAAAGTAAATTACATTTTAGTTTTTGTTTTTTTGCTATTCTAGTAATTCTTAAATTCTATTTGCTGAACCAGTAGTGAGAGTGACCATTTGGTTATTGGTCATTTGTATTTTCTCTTAAGGGAATTACTTGGTTCATATTCTTTTTCCATTTTTCTATTCCTTTTTTCCTTTTAATAAATCAAGAAGTTCTTTCTATGTTAGAAATATTTAATACCATGTTTATTATACTGCTTACATGTCCTTGTGTTCTACTTTGTCTCTTTGTTTATGGTGCTCTTTGCTTTAGAGAAATGTTGAATTTTTTATATAGTAAAAAAATTTTTATCAATCTTTTTCTTTATGTCTTTATGGCTTCTAGGTTTCTCATCTATAAATTTAAAAAATTTATAATATTTTATAATATTGGAGTGGGTTAATATAAAATAATACAAATTTATAAAGTTACCATTACAATTATTTTTAATTCTGTGGTTTGAGGTAATATAAATTTCATCAATTTAGACAGCCAAATGAGCCTTTTCATTTAATAAATAAATTACCTTCCTAGACTATATCTTTAATCTGTTTCTTGATTCTATTCTAACTATTTCTGTGTTGGTGCCATAATGTTTTGCATACCATAGTTTTGTAATATATTTGAGTATTTGTTAGGCTAAGTGGCCTCTTACCTTTTCTTTTCTTTTCTTTTTTCTCCCTCCATGATGTTATTGGAATTTTCATGGAAACTTCAAAGTCATTTATTCTAGTTAAAAAAAAAACCCCGTAACCCTTTGGGATTCTGATTTATTTTATAATTTTTATATTTTTAAGCTTTATTATTATTATTATTTTGTATATTTAAAGTCTGCCCACCCAGGAGAATAGTCTGTCTTTCTATGTATTTAGTGTCCTTCAATAAAATTTTATAGTTTCTTTTACATTAAATTTATTTCTGCATAGGTTATCATTTTGCCCCCATCATATAGGGTCCCCCCCACTTCCATCTCTAGTTCACTATTAATTATTTTTAATAAAGCCACTGGTTTTTATTTATCTTGTAACTTGTTACCTTCAAATGAATATTTTTATTTGTGCTAATTGGTTGGCTCTCATATTGTAGGTACATAGTCATTCATCTGCAAATAAAGATAATTTGATTTTTGTTCTATTTTCTTTATTATATTAGCTCTAGCATACAAATTGATAGATTATCCTACAGATAGTGGACTCTTACAGCTCCTGTGACAAGTGAAATCTTTAGTATTTTACACTTTAATATGTTTGCTGTTGATATCTGATTAATGATTTTTATCATTTTTAGACAGGTTCTTTTTATTAATATTCCTATTATGTCATGTTGAAAAAGTCTACTGAAGGTAATGCAGAAATAATAAAAGATCAACAGCACTAGGTTCTTAAAATCCATAGTGCAGCACCTGAGAGAAGATATCCATCCAAAATATACATCAAGTAAAATAAAATGATTTTTGTATATGAAAAGATTTCCTTAATTACCTGCATATTCATTGTGAAACACATTTCTCAAAGCCTTCCTATATGAAAATGAAAAATGAAATTATTAGTTGAGCATCACACATACAAATTAGGGGAAAATGCCCTTGGTAATAAATTAATAGAGGATGTACTTTAATGTTTGAAGAAATCTCTTTTGAGCAATAGGGACTTGGTGACATAGTGTTTGATGCTCTAATCATAATTCTTGGTTCTGAACTAGATAGTATAGGATTTAAGTAATCCTAGTACTTTGAGTGCTTTTTAACATGGGTTTTGAACTTTTAGAATTAGCAAGAGGGCACAGCTTAGAAGGCTTCATTATAAATGCTGAGTAGAATGTAAATATAATCAATCTTGATATGAAAATGTAAATATAACCCAAACTGAGATGTGGAAGAGATGTAAGTAAAAGGGTGTGTGTGTGTAAGAGAGAAAATTCTATTTTTTCTTTTTGTGGAATACACAGATACTTTCTAAAATTGGTTAACCAAGACATAAAATACATTACATACAAAGTTATAATGGCAACTCTAGCCACTAAAACCGATTATAAGCTAGAAAGAGAATGTGGTTGTATCTGGCTGAGTAGAAGTGGAAATGGTAGGAATACTTATTTGGGGGCACTTCTCTCTAAGACGTGAATATTTTTAGCTTTTAAAGGTTAATTTAAAAATTACTTAAAAATGTAGTTTAACTGAAAAAAAGCAAGTTATATATAAAAACAGTAAATGTATAACACATGCTACCTTTTTTGTAAGAATGTATATACTTCTATTTGCATAAAAACTTGTAGAGAAAGGGTTGAAAATGGGGTGAAGAAACCAAAAGAATAAATGAGACTTCTGTGTATACCTGCTATTAAATAAAATTAACCTAAAAAATTCTTTAAAGAACCAAATGAAAGCCTGTTGATTAAAATCTCTGAGTTTATTTGAGTTAATATCTTTTAATTTTATCAAAGAAAATAGTAAACTAAAACTTACTTTTACCTTTCTATTTAATCTGTTTTTAAACTTTTGTTTAAATATTGGTTTGGTAGTATAGTAACCATGACAGTGTTATGATAGGAAGTGTTGGAGAAATGGATTTTTTGTGTTTTGATGAATAACATTTTGTTTTGCAATTTGGGAAATCAAAAAGTTTGTAATGCACTTAATTTCTTCTTTCTCTTTTCCGTTCTGGGTTCCCTTAACCTTTTCCTCCTCCCTTCCTCCCACCCAAATCCTTATGCTCATGGCTTTTATAAGCCAGGGAGGGGTGGGAGAATTGGGAAGATATGTTCCTGACCAGGAGGTCAAGCTCTCAAGTACTGGTCGGAAACGCCAAGATTTTCCACAGAAAGTAAATTTCAAGAGGTCATTGTAGAAATTGGTATTGAGCTTGATTGTTTGCAGATGTACTTCATTCTGAGCTTGATGTACTGAGAACTTTTAAAATCACTGAATGATACACTTCTTACTCTTCTATTTGTTTCTTCAGATACATATTCATTTGCCAAATATATATCATAGGGTGAAAATTTCAAACATATTATATGTGTTATTATAACTGTTGATGTTATTGGGGTTTATAATTCTTGAAGAAGTTTAATAAACTTTAGAAGCTTTAGTTGTATTTGAAGGATATGGCATGTCAGTCACCTGCTACCTACAGTCTCTCTATGTAGAGAGTTGTAAAAGACAAAACAAAGTATTTTTTCCTGTTTGACATATTCAGTTTCTTATTTATTTAATGCCTATCATCAGTGGATTCTATAGGTTTAGCTGGTAGTAAGACTTTAGTTGAGGGATATAGGTATTTCTATAGAAAATATCATTTAATTGCTCTGTTAAAATATAGAATTTAATGGTACCAGGAAGCGGATCTGTATATTCAAAGAGCATATTTTTAGTTTAATTTAGATTGTGTCTTATATTAATTTGATAAACAGTTAGTTTTATTTATTCATATTCAGTTAGAATTTTGTTTTAAACAACTATATTTGGACATTTTTTTCTTAAATTTCATTGAACAGCTGGAGTAAAGGAAAAGCATGGACTGAGAAAGACTGAGTTTGAATTCTAAACCCACTACTTGCTAGCTCCGGAACTTTGATAAGTTAATTAACCTCTCTGAGCTTTAGTCAGAGTTGAGAAGATTAAATGAAATATTTGAAGGTTCAATGTACTATATATTATAATATATACATCGTATTTAGCATAGTTTTGGCACATAATAGATGCTTAACAAATGTTTGTATTATTTTCTACAAACCCAGAATAACAAAATAATATTTTAAAATATTCATTCTGTCTTTCTGTACACATTAAAATAGTTATTGAAGAAGCAACATAAAAAATAAAAAGAATATAACTCACCCACAACTCCTCAATCCTATGTTTTTTTTATAGTATAAATAGTTTTGAAAATGCCATCTCAAAGTGACTGTGGAAGTCCCTGAGATCCTTTCTGGAGGTCTGCAAGGTCAAAACTATTTCCATAACAATACAAAGATATTATTTGCCTTTTCCACTGTATTGAAATTTATCCTGATTATGCCAAAGCAATAGTGGGTAAAACTGTTGGTGCCTTAGCACAAAACAGGGCAGAGGCATGAAGCAGCACTGGTAGGCAGTCTCCGTTTAAAAAGCAAAATGAAACAAAACCTTCACTTAAGAATGTCCTTAATGAAGCAGTAAAAACTATTTTTTTAAAAATTAAATCTCAGCCTTTGAGTGCACATTGCTTTAATATTCTGAATGACAAATAGGAAGCATTTATAAAAACACTCTACTACATAGCCAAATACAATAGTGATTTGGAGGAAAAGCACTCACTGATTGCTTGAATTGTGAACTTTACTAGCTGTTTTTTTTCATGGAACACCATTTTTACTTGAAAGAACAACTGACTATGATTATTCAGGCTCTGGCGTCTGACAGGTATTCCCTCAAAAATAAATGAAGTGAACTTGTCACTTCAAGAAAAACAGCTGATAGCACTTGTTACCAATGATAATTCAAGCTCTCAGGCAAAAATTAGAATTTTAGAAAACTTTTGTCTGCCAGCCTGACCTGACAGTTTCTGAATGCTTTGACTTAACTGATGAGAATGTTGGTGATATTAACAAATGTGATTTTTAAATTTTTGGTATTCTATAACGAAATGGGACATTTGGAAAAGCTGTAATAAGCTTTACCAGTAAGCACGTATTTTCCAAAAATGTGAGAGATTCATTCAGAGTGCTTGGATTTCAATGTAAGAATGTACAAAATGCTCATTTGAAAAGGTTTCAGATTCCACATTGCAAGGAACCTTTAAGGAATTACTTGGTGAAGTATCAAAGAGGAAATCTCAGTTACCTGAAAAGAATATTGAAACTCTTCTCCCTTTTCCTAGTATGTGTGTGAACATGGATTTTTAAGTGCACTTCAGCCAAAAAGCAAATCACTTCAGATTGACTGCTGAAATAGATGTGAGAATCCAGATACCTATAAAGTCAGATTTTAAAGAAATTTGCAAAAACATAAAACAGAGCCACTGTTCTCACTAAATTTTGTTTTGATTTTGAAAATTGTTATTTTTCATTAACTGTTATGTATGTTAACATGTAATGGCTTTATTATTTTTAAATGATTCTAAATAAGTATTTTAAAGTTTTCTCAGTTTTAATCCCAATGTGGTAAATACAGATATAACTTACATAAACAAAGGCCCTTTGAGGTCTTCAGGAATTTGTAAGAATGTAGAGGAATCCTGAGTCCAAAAGTTAGAGGAGTGCTTCTCATTTCCTTTTTCCCTTCTAGCTGTTGTCCATATGAATAATTGTTTTTTTGTTAAAATGATTGAAAACCATAATGTTATTAATCCTGTTATTAATATACTCACATGCAAGTTGGTATAAATTCAGTAATATTAAAAAGGCAAAGCTCTCTTTAGATGGAAACATCTTTGGGTCTTCTGAAATTAAATAAAAGGGCTAAGTTTAACTGAGCATATTGTTGAAAATTTCTTCTCTAAGATGTATATACACTCACACACCCATCCACCTATATTCTTGGAGTGTGCTGTCTTTTGTACTAACATTGTAGAAAGGTTTCAGTTAAAAACTAGTTGCTGCATTCGTCTTTTGGCATTTTCACTTGTAACTGAATGTGTATATTTCTTTCCAAATCTGTTACGCTGTGGCCCTGTGTAAATTGTAGTTATTAGCTTGGAAGATTAGGTAACTTAGAAGGCAGCGATTGGCTGTACCATAAAAGTAACTTAGAAGAGTTCATCCCTGCAAAGCACAGTGACCTAAATCAGATATGTACTCACTGTCCCTGGAATCTTCAAGGGACTTACTGCATTACATTATCAAAAACAAGGCATTTCTATATTACTATGGAAAGATTTCGTCCGGAGAAGAAGTTACCCGTATGTACCTAGTTAAGATCTTGTATTTTACTTACAAACAGATTTGAATCTTTCGAAGTTTAGTAGTAGTGAAGCTTGAAGAAATGTCAGGCTTATTAGCACTGGCTTAGAATAGTATCATCCTCTGTGTCCTTGGCTGTGGAAGTCATCTACTGAAGAGTAAATCCTCTTGTAAAGTTAGAAATGTTTGTAGCATCTTTATTTTTCTATAAAATGAGTCCTTTGGTTAGTTAATATTACCTGAATGAGGCTTTAATAGTTATTTGGTTAAGATATTAGGAAAGAAATCACTTTATCTTAATGGTTAAGTATGTTTTGAAGTGAAACCAAAGTGTTAGATAATTGTAAAATTATTCTGCATGGTTAATAATCATAATTTATGGGAGATGTTACTTTTGGGCTATCGCCATATGTCTGTCTTAAATAATGGAAAAATTAATTTGTGATAGGGATCCCTGATGGCTATTTTAGTAGATTTTGTAAACCTTGGGGTGTCAAAAAGCATATTAGACTAGGTTTATGGTATAGTTTAAAATAATCTTTTAATAATTCCCCCCCCCAGTACTGAGCCTTTAATATGTTAGGTTATCATCTTTGATAATTTGATCAAGAAAAATATAAATTGTGGATTTTGCTTTTTCAGGCAAGATAAATGACTATGAGAGGAATTAGTAAAATGTGTTGTGAAGTTATGAAATCTGTTTCTAACAAAACTAGATTTGATTGATTTTGCTGGGATTCCCATTTGTGAATCGAATTTTTATATTATCATGTGGGCTTTTTTGTTTATAAAGTGGTTTACTAAATTTCAAAATATTAAGTACCTCTCTATGTTAGAGCTTTAATTGTATTCATAAGGAGTTTTTACCACATGGATCCAGTATAAATTTTTAGCAGTGTCTTGTCCTTTGAAACATACTGAACATTCAACAAGTTTGTATTCGAGAATTTACCAAGGCGCCCCAGGTACTGCTTGATGCTGGAAAATACAATGGTGAGCCAAACAGACCCGATTCCTCCCTTTTTTGAATTTATTTTTCAGCCTAGGGGACAGCTAAGCAATTAGTTTACAGAAATAAGTAATTATAAATTGATAAATACTGTAAAGAAAAAGTACTGTGTGTTCTTAGCATGTATTACAGTGACCTTGTTCTGTACTCTAGAGGCTAAAGAACCCACGTAACCAATGCTCTAGAGACCTGACTTTTAATTTTAGTTCTTTAACAACATGATCTTAAGCAAGTCACTTAAGCTTTTTGTATATCTTTTTTCTTAGTCTAAAAAATGAGAAAATTGAACTAGAAAAGTATAGCTGATTCCATATCTATGAGTCTGTTAGGTCTTATTTATTTATTAGGAATGGAAAAGGTTTTTTCCATTTACCTCTGGATTTCTTATGGGGAGTCACATCTTAGGTGTAAATTAACTGATAAGCTGCACATTTGACTATATTATAGTTTTCATTCACCGACATATCCCCAGTATGTGGAATAATGCTTGGGACATAGCATTTAGCAAATACTTGTTGAACGAATGAATGAGTTCCTTAGTTCCTAGTACTTAAGGAAATGAGACTTCTTTCATGATCCTTAGGATCCCTGGGGGAAAAGGGGTATTAGTCAGGGTAAGAAAAGACAAACTATATTTTTGAGGAAGTTCTCGTTCTCTCCTGTTGGGTTACACTGGAAAAGGTAGTGGAACCTTAAAGATACCCAGCTAATGATAATCTCATGCTGAGTGATGACGGAGGATCTTCTTTTTTGCTGAAAAACACTGGATCTTTGTCGTTCCCACCCCTCGTGAGTTGTTGGTGCTGTTCTATACATTTTAACTATTAATAGACAGTGGTTATAAAAACCACTTTTTGGGTATATGTGGGTGTGAGTGCTGATTTAGAACTTGGAATGAGTGCATCTCTTCATAGAAATAATGCTGTAAATATTTATGATTTATAATTTAATGAATTTATAATTTGATGATCTTGCCATTTGTCTGTGACTCTTGTCCCTTGTAATCAAACGTTTGACAGAGCTAACCCAAATCCACGTAGTTACTGGAGGCTATTACCTGCCAGTTCTAATGATCACACCTCTTTGAGTTCCTTTGTTCTCACTTTCTTCAGTTTTTTTCATACCCCTCACACTTTCATATGTTTTCTTCAAATTCAAATTGTCTTTGTTTCCAATCACGGTATTTGAAATAAAAATTTCTGAAGCTTTTGTTCCAGTGTCTGAATCTATCCAGTTCTTCCTGTTTGTCTGGGGACAAAGCATTTTTCCTAAGGCTGTTTTTTTTCTGTGGGAATCACAATTGCCAGAGTTTAATCTTTGTTATATAACTTTCCTATTTACCTTTACTATGTCTTCTCTGCTCGTTTTAGAGTAATGAATGGATCAAGAAATGCCAAGTGAGTTCTTTAGAAATTGCGAATTGTTTTTTGGCTTTTCATTTCATGAAACAAGTCACTGATGATTGCTTCCTTTACGTGGATTAGAAATATTTTTAAGATTAGATTAAGATTTTGAGACTTTTGTCCATAAATTTGAAGTTTTCTAATATTTAAGTTCAGCTCTTGCTTATGGGTGAGGATAAGGTTGTGGTTTGGGATTGTTTTAGGAAAATTATGGTTTCTTTGGGACAACATTGTTATTTAAATATACTTTGATGATTTCCCTAGGCATTTTAGAGAAAATATTCTGACATAGAAATAACTATCAGGACACTGTTCATGGATCTGAGGTTGCTTGTGTTACAATAAAAGTTTATAGTAACTTACAGTGTTTTCTTGTGAACTGGAATGAACATTTCATTTCCTTAAGGATTTAAACAATGTAAATGAAGTGAGAGTGGTCCCAAGAAAGGCTACTAAAATGATTAAGGTTGTAAAAGTTTCTTTTGAAGACCTACTTAAAGAAATGACTTGTCTAACATAATCCAAGTTCATGGAGTTCAAATTTTGGTGTGCACCAGAATCATATAGAGAAGTTATTAAAAATACATATGCTTGGGTTCCATCTCTGGCATAGGGCAAGGGAAGCTGAATTTGAACAAGTTCTCTTAGTGTGTCTGAATTTATAATATATTGAAAATCTAAAAATCTTCTAACATAATACATTGTAGATCCATATGAAAGTTAGTTACAGCATCTTGGCATTTTAACCTCAGATTCTTATGTATGCATTTACTAAGAATAATTCTCTTATACAAGCATAATACTATTTTAGGATACATTTTAAATCTTATTCTTTGTATCAATTTTAATTAGGAAATTAATAGTTATTTCAGTTACCATTAAGATTTCTCTAATTAACCTAGTTTTAAATCTGTATAGTAGATGAGAAAATATTCTGATAGGAAAATTGAATAATATATTCTTATTCAGATTGAGTGAAAATGTGGGCACTTTCTGTGGGTTTTGCACTTGTACTTGGAACTTTTCATTTGCTATCTTGTCCCGCAACTCTTTAAGGTATATACTATGCTGTTTGTAGATTAGAACTAAGATTGATAGGTGAAGTGACTTTCAAAAACTTTCATACTTAAATCTATCTCTGTATTAACATAGTTAAAATGAATGGAAGCAACATACCAAATTATAAATCAAGAAGTCTACCTCTGTTGTTATATATAACTTTGTTTTATATAACAGTTTTACCATTTTATTATATACCCTTCTACTGTTTCATGAAAATTCAAATACTCATTGGGACTTTCTTACACAACAGGTAGCATACTATATATGTGGTTCTACCTTGTATGTATTTCATTTGATAATAGGTCTTAGACATTTTTCTGGCCAATTGTAGAGTGTCCTCATTTTTTTTTTTTCTAGTAGCTTATATTCCATTGGGTCGTGTACCATAGTTCACTTAGCTATATCTCTATTAAGGAACCCTTGGGTTGTTTCTAGTCTTTTCCTATTATAAGTAATGCTGCAATAAATAACCTTATACATGTGTCATTTCATATATGGAGAATTTAATTTTTCTTTATGGTTTTATATGGATAATTTTTAATTCTGTTTTCTATGTTATAGTACAGTAGTAGCATGAATAATTAACTTATTTCATAAATAAAAATATGAAACCAAGGCTAAATAATTCCCTTAAGGTTAGAGTGGGTCAATCCTGTATTGATAGTTTGAATGTCTTTGTGTGTTCGAATTTTCCTAGTGCTGTGGCTTTACTTCTGTTTAGGTAGGCTTTATAAGCAGTGGCCTGTGTGGATTATTCATGTGAGGTTAAAGACAAAAACATTTTGATGTCAGAAATTGCCCTTTGCTGTTGATATTTTTAGTTTTCCACTATAATCTTGGAGGTAAAAAATGAGAAAGAATAGTCTTTTCTAGATACATATTTAAAAATTTAAAAATGGAGGGTTTACTACCCTCCCTCCCCCATTCCCTTTTATTAAAGTGCTAGTGCAATACATTTTTTTAGACTTTGAAAATTTTAACTTTTGTTTGTTATACAAGTTACACATGAAAGCTTTCTCATTGAAAACCTAAACAATAACAATAAAATAGTATTCTAACTTGACTTTCATTCAAACCCAGTTCCCTTTCTAGAATTGAGAAGCTAACAATTTGGTGCAGATCCTGTCAGGTTTTTTCTCGCTTTTTACTTAATATAAATACATACATATGGAAACGTGTAAATATGGAAATAAAATTTTGGTTTAGTTGTGTAAGTATTTTTAACATAAATGTGATCTTATTTTACTTCCTACAATCTGCTTTCTCACTAAACAGTATGTCCTTGAGATCTTTTCTTATCAGCACATTTAGATCTGCTTCCATGTTTTGAGTCTCTTTTCAAACTGTTTCATAGTACTCTTTAGTATGAGATTGCTATCGGTTGCTATCTAGATTGCTATCTACTGACCCACATTTTTGTTTTGATGTTTTTTTCATTATTAGAAACAATGCCTCAGTGAAAATGAAGTTTCAGAGAAGTTGAATGACTTGCTCAAAGCTTCACAGATAGTCCAGTGGGAGCAGGCTGGGTAGACCATGAGATGTGCCAAAGGACATCCTTTTGTTACATGTCAATTTTTGCATGTGTGGGAGTATTTTTCTGTGATAGATATTTAGATGTCAAAGAGTATGTGTATTTTAAATAAATATAATAAATATAGTAATAAAATAAATATAAAATGAATATAATAAATAATATTACGAGGTTGCATAAGAAGCTGTTTTTGAGTGTTAGCTGATTAGTGTTAGTATATCTAAACATGTAAGCATAGCTGAATAGGCATAAATTTTTTGTTTGTTTGTTTCAAGGTGAGAGTTAAGTGAATTGTTTTGCTTCATATCCTGGCAATTGTGCAGGCTAGATGAAAGTTTGGAATGTTAGCAGTTAATCCTGTTTTAGAATAGACAGGATGCTACCTCTGAGGATACAACAACTTCTATACTGTCTACTTAGGAGAGAGGTTGTCTTCTGTACCTGTGCATGCTCAGGGACTAAATGACATGAAGTCATTTGAGGATAGCTAAAGATTTTAAAGTATGACTTGGTCAATGGATGGTAATTATTAATTCTTTATTCTACATTTTTGGTGTTTGGTTTGGTGTCCTGTTTAGGTCTTATTATTTAAGGAAATGAGAATGTTATGTGGCAGTTTGATTAACCATGCATACCATTCATTGCCTGTCTTCTTAGTTCATTATATGAAATTGTCTCATGATCTACACAGCTTGCTCCCACTCCTTTAAATAAGGAGCCTTAGAAAGTCTTTTAACTTCTTTGAGTTTCCTATATTAAGTTGGACACCAGCCATTCAGAGTCATATACAAGTATCTCTTGATATCCAAATCTGTTTGATTTTACAGTTTGGAAATCTAGTGTTTAGAAAGTAAGTTTGGATATCAAAAGATTTGCATTTTCTTAATGTGCTGTGTCTGGTTCTGAGTTTTGGGTAGTAATTAGTGGTAGTTTGGATAGCAAGGACTTTATTTGAAAATTTAATCAAATTGATTCAGTTCTTGAGTTTAGATAGGGAAAATTTAGACACTGAGAATTCGGATAGTGAGGAACAATTGTATATGAATTTGCTTTGTATACCTGAAGAAAAAGCTTAGAGTTACACAGCCAGCACTGGTGAAGGTTGGTGAGGTTGATGGTTTCCTTCATGTGCTGGGAACAGGTGCAGAGTTGGCTGCAGCTGGTCTGGCTAGAACCTAGGACTAGATTGAAGACTTTTTGAGGGAAGGGGATTTGCTCATCCATCTCTATCAGTGGCACAGAATCTTGTACCTAAAAGATTCATAATAAGTAGTTTATGATTATAATATTCCTTTGAAAGTTGTTGGAAGTTGAGAAGGAAAGTTAAAGCTAAAATTTTATTCTTTTCAAAATACACTATGCAATGTTTTGTAATAAATATATCTAGTCTTCGTTGAGCTGACGAAGGGAACAAAATCACGAAGGTGGGATTTTTGACAACTGAAAGCTAGAATTTCTCTACAGGTTAAATTTGGCATGGATTTTACTTTATGGGGAGATAAAAGGTTTTTATAGCTTTTGTTATGAAAGTTAACTTGTCAGTGTGAGTGGTACTGCATATTGAGTCTACCCATTTTTAACAATTTTATGTTTAACCATAATCCAATCCAACATAGCTGAGTTAAATGTTTCTCTTTAATTAGAGGACCTAAGAACAAAAATCAAAAAAGAAAACATTCCATATTGACATCTAAGGGTTCCCCTGATATCAGATTTTCTTTAATTTCTGATCCTGGAAGGTTTTTCTGTTAAGGATGAAGTGAATGTATTATTAGTAATTTGCACAGAATACCATTTAAAAATCTTTGTCATCTCAGTTCTTACTGTGGGATTTTTGAATGGTCTTCTGTGGATTAAAAAGAAAAGCCTATAAACATATTTTAAAAATAATGTATTTAGCTATATAAGAATTCAGTTTTTTGAGAGGAGGCAGTCAGTTAATATATTTTTTGGCCATTTCAAATAATGCACATAGTAGGTTCTCAGTATATTTTGATCACATGAATAAGCAAGAGTAATTTGTTTTTAGGGTCCTGATGAAGAAGCTATTGTGGATCTTGGCAAAACCAGCTCAACTGTGAACACCAAGTTTGAGAAAGAAGAACTAGAAAGTAAGTTTGTAACTTATGATGCTTAGTAGGGTAAATAATGTTTGTTAGTGTTCTTCAAGTTTTACCTACTATTTGTTGAAACATTTTTTATTGTTGTGAAATAACATTGAGAAGAGTGCTCAACACTTTTCTGAGTATAGTTTAAAGAATAATAGTGTAACAAACATTCTTGTTCCCACCACTTGTATCTAGAAATGGAACATTTCCCTCTTTATTGAAAGTGTTGGCATAAAATAGAGGTTAGAATGCTTTTCAAACTTCAGTTATGGTTAACATTACTTAACTTGGAAAACTGAAAGCCACAGTTACAAAATTAGTAAATTCTTTTTATTTCTAAATTTCTAGCAGGCTGGATAATTTGTAAGATAAGCATACTAGAGTGCTAGACTAATAAGCTACAGTTATCATTCGTTGTCATCTAAATGTTCATTTTATAGGTCTGTTACATCATCTTTTTAAAATGCTGCAATAAACTCAGCATAGAATTATGGAGCAAATGAATTATTTGTCTATCTTTCTTCCTTAAGTGGGAAGAAGTTCTAACAAATGGTTTATTTTTTTCTTTTTCTCTTCAAATAATTTTAGATTTACAGAATATTGCAAAGATAGTACAAAGTGTTCTTATATACACTTTACTCAGGTTCTTCTAATGTTAACATTTTATGTAGCTATCATACATTTGTGAAAATGAAGAAATTAACATTGGTTAATTACTAATTTAATTAGAATTTGGGTAATTACTAGTTTACTATTAACAGAACCATAGATTTTATTCAGAATTCCCCAGTTTTTCTGCTATTGGCCTTATTGTGTTCCAGGATTCAGATGGTCCAGGTCAACATCTGAAAGTACATTTAGTGTCGTGTCGCCTTAGCCTCTTCTAATCTACACCAATATCTCATTCTTTCTTTGTCTTTCATGACTTGGACACTTTTGGATAGTAGTGGTTACATATTTTGTACAATGTTTCTCAGTTTGTGTTTGTCTGATGTTATCACTTGCGTGGACTGAGATTATGGATATTTGGGAAGCATACCACAGAAGTAACGTGCCTTTCTCAGTGCATCCTACCTGTGTTCACGTAATGTTAACATGACTTGCTATTGATGATGTTAACCTTGAACACTTTGTTAGGGAGGTATTCGTGCAAATGTTTTGATAGACTTTTTGATAGACTACATCCTTAAATTAAAATCTTCTGTCAGAGCTAGTACCATAATGGACTATTAATCTGTTGCTTTCGAGACGGAGGTTGAAAGAGACACAAGTAAGAGTTTTCCTCACTTATATTCTGAGATTTTTTTTTTAAACTGACTTTAAAAATTGACTTTAAAAGTCTAGGCTTAACTAGGGCTTCTACAAAGAACCTAAGTTATCTAGAAGCTTATGGTTAGATCCTGTGATTTATAGGAGCTAGGGAGGTTAAAATTTTTAGCAGTAATTTTACTAATTCAAGAGTCCAGTAATACATTTAATCTGTTACTTACCATTTAAAGTCAACCCTCAAATACATATGACCTGGAATATCAAGGGAGAGGTGCTTGACTATGTTCCTTGACTTCCCTTGGTTACTCCAGAGCTCTTAGGTCTGCATACTTTGTACATATCTAAGTTTTAGTAGCAAGTTTGAGGGAGAGATTAAATTTATCTCAGAGAGTTTGAGTGAATAGGCCTTTGATGGATTAAAGATAAAAGAAAGAGGAAAGAAAAAATTATAACAGAGGACATTGAAGGCAACAATAAATGCAGAAAAACAATAAGACCTAATCTCCTAATCTTTGGATTCTAGTGTATTCTTATTTATCTAGTCTTTCTAAACTGCAAACTCATAGAATTTATTTTTATCTTATTGTACTGGGGCTTGTTGTGCCAAGGCTCGTTAGTACTAATTGTAGTAACAACTTTGTAATTCCCAGTGCACAGTGGTGGGAATTTGACTCTTTAATTTTCACTTTTCTTGGTGTTTAGAAGGAAACAGTTTCACTGAAAGAAAATTGTAAAATCATTGAGTTTTATTATAGTTTTAAAAAATTTTTTTATTGAGATGATTGACATAACATATAATTAACCATTTTAAAGTGTATAATTCATTTTTTTTAATATATTCACTATGTTGGGCAGCCATCACCACTCTGTAATTCCCGAAACATTTCTATCATTACCAAAAGAAACCGTGTATAATTAGTTTTTAAATTTGAAATTTTTTCCCAATAATTGAAATTTAATTTTTATAGATATTCATTGAGTACTTACCATGTGGTAGGCAGAGTGCTGGGTACTGGGAGATATTTAAACAGATGATTTTAGTTCAGTGTGTTTCCATAAGTCTAGCCCTCTTTTAATTTAAAAAGGTGATTGTTTACTTTGTTGACATTAATATATTGCCAGCTGAAGCAAGATGTCAGAGTGTTACCTTTTTCAGCCTTAGCTGAGAACATAAGACAACTCTAATTTTTTTGCTGCTGCGTTCATGTCTACAAATGACTGTAAAATAGTCATGAGGATTGATTTTGGGTTTAACAGGTAAATTTTACTAAATCAGCAACTTTGCAAATATGAACTCCATGAAAATGATGCTCACCTGTACTTTCAAATCTCATCTAAGGGTGAAGATCCTGAGTTTCTTGAAGTATTTATTTTCTGACCATCTTATGGAATTTGTTAGGAAAAGAATGTGATTAGCTGATCATATTTCAGCATATTATTTTTTATTTTGAACATAAGGGCAAAAAGCAACTTTATGCCAGATGATTTTTGTGTAGATGCAAATTAATTGACATTATGGCCCGTGTTCTTCTTAACTTAGCTTAGATAGGTACCTCACTTAAACTATTTAAGAAATCAAGTTCGTGCCTCTCAATATTTGCCATAATGCTGCTAGCTTTCTAGTTCCCTGATTCAGTTTCATTTCGTGGGCAAAAGCAGAGACTGCCTTTCATAACTGTTTTGTTGTTAGAATACAAAGTCAGGATAATGCAATATCAGCAGTAGCTTTTTCTAGTCTAAAAGCATACAATAACTTTACTGCTTTTTTAAATCCAATCTGACAGTTTCTACACTTTATTTGGATGATTTATATTTAATGTAGCCTTCAGTAATTTGGAACTTGCTGTTTTGAGGTTTTAAAAACTCTAAAAAATTAGTAAACAAGTATTTGCAAATGATTTCTGGTGGACCAAACTCTTCTTCCTCAAAATATCTTTTTTGATATGCAAATTAGTGCTTATGTAAGTAACCTGTATATCTAGGGTAATTTTTTTTTTTCCTGACATAAGAGTCTCACTCTGTTTCCTGGGCTAGAGTGCCTGCCATGGCGTGAGCCTAGCTCACAGCAACCTGAAACTCCTGGGCTCCAGCAATTCTCCTTCCTCAGCCTCCTTAGTAGCAGGGACTATAGGCGAACATCACCATACCCAGCTAGTTTTTTTTCCCTATTTTTAGTAGAGATGGGGGTCTCACTCTTACTCAGGCTGGCCTCGAACTACTGACCTCAAGTGATCTTCCTGTCTTGGCGTCTCAGAGCGCTAGGATTACAGGTGTGAGCCCGCCATATCTGGTGTAATTATCAGTCAATGGTATTAGCCCTTGGCGTAACATTCTGTGTAGTGCTTTTTAAAATAAGAGAAGTTAGTACCATTATTAATTGTGTGAACTTATATGTAATTCTTTGTTATGTGAGTAAACTTCCATGTACTTTTGTGTATTGTCACTTTTTTCCCCTTTTGGTAAACCAGTAATATGTTTCCAAACCTTTCAATAGGTCATCGGGCTGTATATATTGGTGTTCATGTCCCATTTAGTAGAGAGAGTCGTCGGCGTCATAGGCATCGTGGGCACAAACATCACCACCGGAGAAGAAAAGATAAAGAATCAGATAAAGAAGATGGACGAGAATCTCCTTCTTATGGTAAGGGAAAATAGTAGTTCTCCATTAGCAGTTTAAACTTCTTTCCTGAAAAGTATCTTATTTTTTAATTGAATCTTTCCTTTTAAAAATTGTATGTGTGCAATAATTTAGATACATTGTATGCATTGGGGACTGTCAGTTGCAGTAAGAATCTTTTTTGTAAGAAAAATATTTTTTTTTTTTTAAAAACATGGTCTCGCTCTGTTGCTTGTGCCAGATTGCACTGGCATCATCATAGCTCACCGCAACCTCAAACTCCCAGGCTCAAGCAATCCTCACATGTCAGCCTCCTGAATAGCTGGGACTATAGGCACATGCCATGATTTCTGGCTAGTTTTTCTATTATTTGTAGAGATGGGGTTTTGCTGTGTTGCTCAGCCTGGTCTTGCTCCTGGTCTCCATCAATCTTTTT
>CAUYRT010032944.1:0-58911 GCA_963574885.1 Lepilemur ruficaudatus
AAAATAGAAATTAGCTGGACAACTAAAAATATATAGAAAAAATTAGCTGGGCATGGTGGCGCATGCCTGTAGTCCCAGCTACTCGGGAGGCTGAGGCAGAAGGATCGCTTGAGCCCAGGAGTTTGAGGTTGCTGTGAGCTAGGCTGACACCACAGCACTCTAGCCCGGGCAACAGAGTGAGACTCTATCTCCAAAAAAAGAAAAGTTATAGGGAGACCTTTTAAGTTTTCAAATTTAAATTAAATTTTTTCCCTAGCTTTCCTGAGGTATAATTGACAAGTCAAATTGTATATACTCTGCTTTGATCCCCCTAGCTTTATTGACCTGTAATTGACAGATAAAAGTTGTTTATATTTTTAAAAAATTGTATATAGTTAAGGTGTACAATGTGATGATTTGATATACATAGATATTGTGGAGTGATCACATAATCCAGTTAGTTAGCATATCCCTCACCTCACAGTTACCGTGTGTGTGTGTGAGTGATGAGAACATTTAAGATCTACTCTCTTAGCAAATTTCAAGTATACAATATAGTATTAGTAACTGTAGTCATCATGTTGTACATTAGGTCCCCCAGAACTTAATCGTCTTATAACTGAAAGTTTATATCCTTTAACCAACATCTCCCCATTTCCGCCAAGTCTCACCCTGGGCAACCATTCTACTCTCTGTTTCTATGAGTTTGACTTTTTTAGATTCCACATACGAGATCACACAGTATTTGTCTTTCTCTGTCTGACTTAGTTCACTTAGCATAATGACAAGGCAGCCTTTTGATTCCGATGACCTATAATGGTTAGAATTGTCCTCCTTCTGTTGCGTTGGATTTGCTCCCTGGTGACTTTCCTCCTTTGATTCTACTCTCTGGAGGAGAGGGAATGAGGCCAGTCCCTCCTTTGGTCGAGGAAATAGTTTCAAGAAGAGTTTGCATCTAGATCTGGAACCTACGAGGTAGAGACAAGAGCTGGCCATGCCTAGACCCCTGACAAGTCTCTGATCCAAACCTTGTAGCTAACACCCACATCCCCCCTGCTCTGTGTGAGTTCCATTCTTGTCTGTTTGGGGAGCCTGGAGTTGTTGGCAATGGTGGATTTCCTTTTGCCTGTCCTCCTCTTGTACCCAGAGTGTCACACCAGTCAGAAACAGTCATGAGTGTTTCTCTGTGTGCCCATCCGTGAAGGCACTGGGGTGACACTTGACCAGGGTTGGTGGCCTGTACTTGAGCACTGAGACCAAGAGGTATCAAGAAGATCGCGTTAACTGGGCATCTAGGTACTTTATTTTTATCAGTTAGAAGGCAGAGCAAGCTTAGATGCCACTTTTTGTATGTTTATCTTTATCTGACTTGGAGAAGCAGCATTTTGTGATAAACCCAAAAACCCAATATGCTTAAAATCTAAGCTGCAAGAATGGATTCCTTACCATCCACTCCAAAGAGCGCCCTCTTAAAAGAACCTCTGCTTGGTGGGACCTTCCTTAAATACTCTCACAGTCACCCAGTAGCTTATACCAGGGGAATAGAAATGCTGAATAATTTTGTTTCCCTCCAATATTTAATTATGCAAAATTCCAAACTCGTAGCAGAGTTGAAGGCACTTTACAGTTAGCATCTGCCACCTGGTACCATTAACATTTTGCCGTACTTGCTTTGTCACTTATCTGTGCATCTATCCATTCTTCTCTCCATCTTATTGTTTGATGTATTTAGAGTAAACTGCAGATATCAGTATACTCCCCCCAAATACTTCTGTGTACATGCCGTTAATTAGAGTTCAATATTTATTTTTTCTTTTGATGTAAAACAGACATACAGTGAAAAGCACGGATCTTCAGTATACACTCACTGAGTTTTGACAAATGAATACACTGATGTAACTTAAACCTCTATCAAGATAAAGAACATGTACCATTACACAGTTAATTCTCACCCTCACCCTTAAATGAATCAGTTTTCTGATCCCTTTTCCACCATAGAATTAGTTTTACCTGTTCTAGAACTGCATATAAATGAAATCATACAGCATGTATTTTTTGATTTTTCATTGATTTTTGTTCTTATGTTGTTCTTCTGCTTGCTCTGGGTTTATTTTGCTCTTCTTTTTCTGTTTTCTTGAGGTGAATGCTTAGATTGTTGATTTGAGAACTTTCTCCATTTCTAATGTAAGCACTTATTGCTATGAGTTTTCCTTTAAGGACTGCTTTAGCTGTATCCCACTAATTGTGATATGTTGTATTTTCAAGGTTTTCTTGAAAATTAGACAATTTTCTAATGTCTTCTGAGGCTTCTTCTTTAATCCACATTTTCTTTTGAAGTGTGTTGTTTAATTTCCAGGTGTTCTGATATTTTTAATTATCTTTTTGTTATAGATTTTCTAGTTTATTTGTCTCCCTGCTGTGCAGGACCAGAGTCACAGCCAATCCTGGGTCTAGACACCAGGCAGCTGGGGTTGTGGCATTCAGCCACCTGCGTAGGCTTGATGGAATGAAAATGGGTCCCAGTGCTGAAGAGGTGCAGTGTACTGGCCCCAGGGTAGGATGCACTCCAGATGTGGCTCTGGTTTCAAAATAGTGCCGTGCTACAGCAGCTTGAGTCAGGGGGTGGGGGGGGACCGTATACCTGATCCTCCCAAACTAGAGCAGTACAGCTGTTTGAACTGTTGGCAGCTCTGCAAACGGGGCTCAGGGCTCGTGAGGACTGTGGGATTATCCTGTAGTAAGGACATTGCGGTAGCAATGAGGAGTGGTGGAGATTTTTGCTTACCTTTTCCCTAAACAGGAAGCCCTCCTGACTCTGGGCAGATTCAATCTGGGTGATGGAGGTGGTGCTGCAGAGGCCGGGTGCCTCCATGCTCTCTTCCTGGGATTCCAATCACCACAGGTGCATCCTACTCCTTCGCTGCCCTCAGGGGCTCTCCCTTTGACACCCCAGTCAAGTTTTAGCTGTTAATTTTTAATTTGGTCCTTTCTTGTGGTGGGGAGGGGTGAGCACCAGGTGTCTCTGGTCAGCCATCCTGCTGACCGCTTCTCTAGTTTAATTGAATTATGATCCATGAACACATTTTGCATGATTTTAATTCTCTTCAAATGTTCAGGGTTTCTTTTATTACTCAGGATATGCTCTGTCTCAGTGAATATCCCATGTGCACTTGAAAAGAATGTGTATTCTGCTGTTGATGGGTGCAGGGTTTTGTAAATTGTCGATTAGGTCTATTAATAGTTTGTTGATAGTGTCGTTAGGATCCTCTTATTTCCTTGCTGACTTTCTCTCTAGTTGTTTTATTGATTACAGAGAGAGGGGTGTTTCTACTATAATTGTGGGTTTGTCCATTTCTTTTTTCGGTTCCATCAGCTTTGGTTCATGTATTCTGAGCTGTTTTGTTAAGTGTATACACAATTTAGGATGGCTGTGCCTTCTTGGTCACTGGACCGTTCGTCATTAATTTAAAGTTCGTTTTTATCCCTGGTAATTTTCCTTTCTCTGAAAACTATTTTTTCTGATATTAATATAGCCACCCCAGATTTTATTATTTTAGGTTTTTAAAAATTGAGATAAAATCAAACTTTTAACCATTTTAAAGTGTACAGTTGAATGGTTTTTAGTATATGCTCCATGTTTTGTAACCATCACTCCTATTTAATTGCAGGATATTTCCATCATCACAAAAAAAATTTTGTACCTGTTAGCAGTCAATCTTAATTCCTTTGTCCTCTATTCCCTGACAACTACTAATCTGTTTTCTGTCATTGTTGTTTTGCCTGTTCTGGATATTTCATACAAATAAAATCATATAATATGTGGCTTTTCATTTATGACTTCTTTCACTTATATTGTCTTCAAGGTTCACGCATGCTATAGCATGTATCAGTACTTCATTCTTTTTCATGGCTGAGTAATATTCCACTACATGGATGGATCCATTCATTGGTTGATGGACATTTGGGTTGTTTGCTCCTTGTGGCTGTTGTGAATAGTTCTTCTGTGGACATTCATTTGGCTAGAAGGATGGGGCCACATTGGGAGGAAACTGTCCTCTGCCAGAAACTAAAGAAATGTCTCCAGGTTCAGGCTGGTACACAGTTAGGACTCTAGACTCAGAAGTTCCTTCCATACCTTTTGTGGTTGTCCATGATGGTTCTATGTGATAATTCCCCGGGGCTCTTGCAGGGGCTTTGTTGGCTATTTTAGGTTATATGTGCCAGGTTATGAATTGTTCACACTGATTTCAGATATGGAGAGACTATTCATTTCGAGACATTAATTGTCATTAAGGCAAAGCATGTTCACTGTACAAAAAAATAGAATATTTAGTCCAAAAGAAAAATGAACGCTCTTATAATCTCACCACCCACATCTCAACATTGTTAACACCTTGTTACGGAGTCTTACAGGGTTTTCTTCAGGCAAACGTGTTTTTATATGACTTTTAAGAATAACTGTATTGTGTGTATTTTGTAGTCTCCTCCTTTCCTCTTAAGACGTGAATGTCTTTTGCTGCCAAAACTATATTTTATAGCATCTCTAATGGTTATGTAACTTTCCAGCATACAGATACAGCATAATTGAGTTGACCAGCACCCTTTTGTGAGTTAGATTATTTCTGGTTTTTCACTCTTGTAAACACAGCCTTAATGACTACTTTTGAATTGAAATCTTTGTACAGCGTTTTCAGTTGTTGCTTTATGAAATATGCCTAGTGGGAGCTAAAATATTGATCTCATGAAGGTGGTGAATAGAATGGCGGTTACCAGAAGCTGAAACGGTAGTGGGAAGGCGGGGGGATGAAATGGGATTGATTAGTGGGTGCAAAAGTAATTAGATAGGACAAATGAGATCTAGTGTTCAGCAGCCCAATAGGGTGACTATAGTTAACAATAATTTATTGTAAGGCTGGGTGCAGTGGTTCATGCCTGTAATCCTTGGCACTCTCGGAGGCCAAGGCGGGGCGGTGGATTGTTTGAACTCAGGAGTTTGAGACCAGCCTGAGCAAGAGCGAGACCCCGTCTCTACTAAAAATAGAAAGAAATTAGCCGGACAACTGAAAATATATATATAAAAAAATTAGCCAGGCATGGTGGTGTGTGCCTGTAGTCCCCGTTACTCGGGAGGCTGAGGCAGGAGGATTGCTTGCCCAGGAATTTGAGGTTGCTGTGAGCGAGGCTGACGCCATGGCACTCTAGCCCAGGCAACAAAGTGAGACTGTCTCAAAAGCAAAACAAAACAAAAAACCCCAATAATTTATTATATATTTAAAAATAGCTAGAGGATTAGGAATGTCCCCAACACCAAGAAGTGATAAATAAATGATAAACGTTTGAGGTGATGGATATCCCAGTTACCCAGATTTGATCATTACACATGGTGCGCTTGTATCAAAATATCACGCACACCACATAAATATGTACAACTACTGTGTATACATAAAAATTAAAAATAAACAAAAAAAAAGAAATATACCTAGAAGTGGAATTAATGCAGGCTTGTAAGGCTTTTTCTAATGATTCTTTGGCAAGAGTGTACCAATTTATAACCCTCTCAGAGTTTAAAAAGAGTTAAAGCTTGTGGCTTTACATCTTCAGGAATGACAACTGTAAGAGGTAAATGTTTCAAATATTAATAAATCTGTAATTTCATAAAAATACGTAAAGTCACGTTGCTATATATGTGGATCAGCGATCATGATGAACTAAGAAACTTGGGGCAGGCTTGGTTTTTAATAATGCACACTTTAAATTGAAATAGAAATTGAACCATGTCGATGACAGGGAACCCTAATTCAAGGTGACATTTTTGTTTCCAAATGACATCAGAAAGAGGTACAGAGAGTAGAATAATAGACATTGGAGACTCGGAAGGGCAGGAGGGTGGGAGAAGGGTGTGGGATAAGAAATTACCCAATGAGTACTCCATACACTAACTGGGTGAAGGTTACGCAAAAAGCCCAGACTTCACCGTTATGCAATATACCCATGTCACAAATCTGCACAGGTGCCAACCAATCAATAAAAAAACAAATTCCTTTGATGCTCCTCTTATTTTAGAAAAATATTTTTATGTTTTACGTTTGAAGTAAAATCTGGATGCATTTTAGTTAATAGATGTTGCATACAATAAATTCTACGTTGAATATCAGAGAAAAAGGAAAGAGGTGTGAGTTTTACAGGGGAGGCTGATTTCTAGGGATCACACAGTCAGTTGTTTGCAGGGCCAGGTGGGAAACCCACAGGAAGGAAATGGATCTGGGGTAGGATGTTTGGAAGGAGGTGACATGGGGTCATGCTGAGCTGGAGGAGCATGTGCCCCATTTAGAGATGTCAGGTGTTGCCAGTGTATAGGATTTGGGCCTAGTATTTATTTATCAGATATTTCCATTTTTCATATAACTCCAGAATTCAAAATTTTAAATGTGAAAATTCTCTCTCTCGCTCTCTCTTTTTTTTTTTTAAGACAGGGTCTCTCTCTATTGCCCAGGCTAGAGCACAGGGGTGTCATCATAGCTCACTGCAACCTCATACTCCTGGGGTCAAGCCATCTGTCCACCTCAGCCTCCCAAAGTTCTAGGATTACAGGCGTGAGCTACCACACCTGTCTTCTCAATGTATTTTAATATATATTTCTAATAAGCAATAAGTACTCTGCTTTAAGCATAACCAGGTTGCTGTGATCATATCAACACTTCCTGGGCCCAGAACATTGTCATGATCATCTTCAGTGGCAACACATCTTGTTATTTTTGAGCGTGAACTTGACTATTTATACGTTTTAAATGGGAATCAGTCGAGGGGCCACAGTGAAGGCTACCATTTGGGGTAAAAAAAAAAAAAAAGGTGAAGTGACTTGTTTTCTTACAAAGTGACCCTGAAGACAGTTTTTAAACATGTTTTTAGGTAATGTCAGCAGAGCTAGGGCAAGGCAGCTGCCTTCCACAGTGGCTGCTTCGAGAAATAGGGTTCTCTTTTGTGCATAAGTATTTTGATTTGTTGTTCAAGGAACTATCCGATTAAGGAATTGTGGGTCTGAAAGGAAACTCAAGGAGAGGAGTCCTAGCTTTGGTGTCGGGATGAGTCTTCTGCCATTTGCGACGTCTGCTTTGGAAGGGACCTGGTCGATTGGCTTTAGCATTCCTTCGGGTTGTGTCACATGCATTAGACCTACGAGGGGACTGAAAGTCTTTTTTTTTTTCTTTTGAGACAGAGTCTCACTCTGTCGCCCGGGCTAGGGTGCCGTGGCGTCAGTCTAGCTCACAGCAACCTCAAACTCCTGGGCTCAAGCGATCCTCCTGCCTCAGCCTCCCGAGTAGCTGGGACTACAGGCATGCGCCACCACGCCCGGCTGATTTTTTTCTATATATTTTTAGTTGGCCAATTAATTTCTTTCTATTTATAGTAGAGACGGGGTTTCACTGTTGCTCA
Organism: Lepilemur ruficaudatus; assembly: GCA_963574885.1. Classification (NCBI taxonomy): domain Eukaryota; kingdom Metazoa; phylum Chordata; class Mammalia; order Primates; family Lepilemuridae; genus Lepilemur; species Lepilemur ruficaudatus. Next base: position 7,414 of record CAUYRT010032944.1, read on the forward strand.
GGCTGGTTTCGAACTCCTGACCTTGAGCAGTCCACCTGCCTCGACCTCCCAGAGTGCTAGGATTACAGGCGTGGGCCACCGAGCCCAGCCTTGAAAGTCTTGCACATGTGGAGATAACGATGTCCAGATATATACGGCATGTCGGGTACTGTGCTGGGTACTGGGACCCGGCATATGTGCCCCCATGGATCTCATGATGTGGTGTTAAAGCTAAGACCCAAAGAATGATGGAGTTGGCTAGAGACGAGGAAAGGGTATTCCAGGTCGTGGGAACAGTATGTGCAAAAATCTAACGGTAGGAAAGTGCGCACAGGGCATCTGAGGAACCAGATAAAGCCCGACACGGGTGGAGTATGAGGTGATGTCGGGCCCATTTGGAGGCAAAGAGATGGGACGAGACATTTTCCTTTCTCTAAACTGGGTTCCTTTGCGTCTTGTTCCTGCCTCATCTCCTCCTCATTATAGGAAAACAAGGCAGTCTCGTTTGCCAAATTGAATAAAACTCTCTAATAGATGATCTCCACTTCTCAAATATGATTTGAAAGCATAACCTGAATTTATTGGTCCCCTAAGGTAGAGGCAGGTTCTTCAACACCACAACAAACACCAGCCCCCCCATGATCGTAATAATTATAGACGGGCAAGACCTCAAGAAGGGTAGGGTGGACGGAGGGAAAAATAAAGCCAGGAGAAAAGAGGGGGTGAAATGGAAATGCATTTTAAATTTCATGTTTTGTGGTTTATGATTAACAGCAGTGCAGAGAATGTCTCTACAGAGTTATGAAAAATTCATTAGTGGCATGCTAAGGTCTGAGGAGCTGGTCATTGTTTGATCAGATTAACGATAATGAGAACAGTCTTAAATGAACTCAGATTAAGAGGAGGACTTTCTCCCCACTGTGGTTTAGTCATATGTGTGTAATCACATTTCCTCACAGCTAGTGCCCTTAGTTGTCTGCTAAGGGGTCTTTGCTAAGGTAGAACCAAGAGGGAAGAGGGTGGCCTGAGCCCAGGTGCCACCTTGAAGCTGGGGTCAGATGGAGGAGCCGTCACTGGGCACTTGCTGGGCTCTGGTTCATGCTTATCTAGTCTCCCTGACACTGCCCTTCTGTGTTTCAGACCTTTTTCCTTTTTCCTCTGTCTGTTCCATTCCAATTTATCATTTCCCAGTATGGAACGCCTACAATGCACCATGCGATGTTCTAGGTGCTAGGGATACATCAGCGACTAAAACAGGCAACGAGCTCTGCTCCTGTGCAGCTCCCATTCTAGTCGGGGGGAGACAGACAACAAACAAACAAACATAAAGAATAAGGAAGCCATCAAGGATGATAGAAGGTGGTTAAGTATCATGGAAAAAGAAAAAGTAGAACAGGTGACCTTTGAACAAAGACTTGAAGGAAATGAGGGAGTGACCTGTGAGGGTCTCTAGGGGAGAAAAGCACTCAGAGTGAAGCAATAGCATGTGCAAAGGCCCTGAGGTCTTGGAGGAACAGCCAGGAGGCATGTGTGACCAGAGTGGAGTGCTAAAGATCACATCAGAGAAGCGAAGTGGGACCAGATCATCAGGGCCTTTTTTTAGACCAACATAAAGACTTTTACTAAGTGAAATGAGGCACATTGGAGTGTGTCGAGCAGAGGAGTAACATGATCTTACTTGAGTTTTAACAGCATCTTTCTAGCCATGTTGAGAATAGACCTCAGCACAGTAGTCCTGAGTAGAAGCAGGCAGATAAGTTATAAGACTGTGGCTAACACGAGGCTGGTGAGCTGTGGTTGGATTTGGGATATACTTAGAATTCACAGTGAACAGGAATTCCAGATGTGTTTGACCTTGCCTGTTGATGGATGAAAAGAAATGGTGGTATTTACTGGTTGTGATGAATCCAGACTGTTTTGGTTGCAAGTGACAGAGACTGGTTAGACAAAAAGGGAGAATTCTTTGGCTTATGTAACTGAGAAGTTTATGGGTCGCAGTTGCTTTAGTATGGCTGCATCCGGGTACTTAAAGGATGTAGGCAAGGACCCCTCTCTCCATCTCTCAGCTCCACTTTCTGGGTTGCTTTCGTTCAGGCAGTCTTTCCTCCTGGGGTCAAATGACAAGCGGAAGCCCCACACTTGCATCCCATCCCCTCACTACTTGTAGAAAGAGCATGAATATTTCCCAGGGGCTCCAGGGAATGTCTGGGGTAACCTCACCAGTCAGGAGAGGTTTGCTTCTCTACTCGTGGGATCAGGAGGACACCGTGTTCTCATGAATCAGCTCTGGAGCCAGGGAGTGAGGTCAGCCCTTCCCAGGACATACTTATACTAAAAAGTTGTTCGTTGCATATCTGAAATTGAAATTTAACCGGATGTCTTTTTATTTGCTGAATGTGGCAGCCCCAGTAACAAGGGACCATGTGTCGTTATCACTGATCACTCATGGCAAACCCCCGACCTCCGTCTTGTGCTAGCACTGGGAAGAATCCTCAAATTGTGGGCATTACTAGTATTTTCAGATTGGATGTGGCTGAACTTTTTGTTCTTCTTTTTGACTGTGGTTTTAGGACTGAGTTTGAATTCTTGAATTTGATGTCTTGTGCTTCCTGTATGCACATGTCAACCTTCTAACACCATGATTTTTAACTCTTCTTTAGATAGGTTTAAATTTTGGATAACCGTGTTGCTTCTTCCAGTTACGTGCCTTAACCTTGGGCTTCATTTCCTCCATGACTCAGTTTCCCCATCTGTAAAAATAGGAAACCATTAGGACTTACCTCCTAACGTTGGTATGAGGATTGGACAATAGGTGCGACATGCTTCGTTCAGTGTCTGGCACCTGACGAGCACTCGATAAATGTTTGCAGCTGCAGCTGCAGTAAATCTATAGCAATTCATCTGGCTGGTCTGGAGTAATCAGGGTTTGGTTTTCCAAGTTAACTTCTCAACTCAATTTGGAAATTTTCTGGTTGAGTTTTCCCTATGGTTTGGGCTTCATGCCTAGCAGATTGAATCCTTAAAGCAGAATGATAAGATGCAGTGTTTGTGTTTTGGAGACAGGGTCTCACTGTGTTGCCCGGGTTAGAGTGCAGTGGCGTCATCATAGCTCACTGCAACCTCAAACTCCTGGGCTCAAGCGATCCTCCTGCCTCAGCCTCCCGAGTTGCTGGGACTACAGGAGCACGCCACCACGCCCGGCTAATTTTTCTATTTTTTGTAGCGATGGGGTCTCACTATGTTCAAGATTGGTCTTGAACTCCTGGCCTTAAGCGATCCTCCTGCTTCGGCCTAGGATTACAGGCGTGAGCCACCGCACCTGGCCAAGATAGAGTCTTGAATCTTGAAACATGTGGGCAGCTATCAGCTCTAAATGAGTGGGAGGGGTGAGGGCTGGGAAGGGAGAAGTTGGACTGGGTTGTTCCCAGGAGTGATGGGCATGACTGTGGCCATCTTGACTCTAGATTGTGCCCCACATCCACGCAGGGATGCCCTCCTTAGCAAGGGGGATGGACACAGCAGTGTGACCTGAATCTGAGCCATTTTGAGCCATTCTCTGCAGCCCTAACTATTCTTATCTATTCCTCCCCTGCAGGCCCTGAGCGAATGCCTGGGATAGTTAAAAATGAGCTCCCAGGTCATCAGAAGCGTCCGAGGGCTGCCCAGGAACAGGGTGGGGTCTGGGCTAGACCACGGTGCCCCGTATGTGTTACGCATGCTTGCTTCTGCTCACCTGAGATCATTTAAAATGGAAATATTTTTCAAGCTTGGTGTTTTTATCCATGTGTCACTTTCAGAGAAATGTTTTTAGATGTCTGTGGGAGATGCAGCCGCTGAAATTCCTGCTCTGCACGATTCTCTTGTAGCTTCTGTAAAAAGAGTGTTCGGCTGGGGCGGGGTGGGGGGTTGTGAGATTTCAGAGGCAGATCACAATGTGCTTCTTTCTTCTGGAAATGAGCATTTACTGTTGAGAAACAAAAGTGTTTGAAAGGTCCGCATCCACGTTAGTATTAAAGTTGTAATTTTACATCAGTTATGTAACTTTATATGTGATAGTCATCTTGTAACTATAACTGCAGCTAGTGCTTACCTGGTGCTTACTCTATGTTAGGCGCTCATCTGAGCTTTGTGTACCTGGCTACCCAAAGTCTGGTCTCTGGGTGTCACCTGGGAGCAAGTGAGAATTGCCAAATCTCGTACCTGGCCTAGACTCACTGAATTGCATTTTGTTACAATCAGGCGATTTTATGAGCACATTAAAGTTTGAGAAGACTAGTTGAATCCTTAGAACAACTCCAGTATAATGAAGAACTTCATTAAAAATAATTTTTTTATTATGTTAAATATACATAGTATTTGTCACTGTATCATTATCATTTAACTGTGAGTACCCAATTCAGTGACATTAAATATATTCACAATGTTGTGTCATGATCATCACCACAACTTTTTTTTTTTATCATCTCTCATAGAAATGCTGTACCCATTAAACAATAACTCTCTGTTCCTCCTACCTTCTGCCCCCGGTCACCTCTTTTCTGCTGTCTTTATGAATTTGCCCATTCTAGGTACCGCCTATAAGTGGAATTATACACTATTTGTCCTTTTGTGTCTGGCGTATTTTACTTAGCATGTTTTTGAGGTTCATCCATATTGCAGCTTGTTGAATCAGTACCTCATTTCTTTTTATGGCTGAATAATATTCCGTCGTATGGACATACCACATTGTGTTCATTCAGTCATTTGTTGTTAGACACTTGGGTTGAGTCCATCTTTTGGCTATTGTGAATAATGCTGCTATGAACACTGGTGTATAAGAATCTGTTTGAGTTCTTGCTTTCAGTTCTTTGGGGTATATTCCTAGGAGTATTAACTCTATTTCCAACATGAAGAAATTGAGGCCGGGCGCGGTAGCTCACGCCTGTAATCCTAGCACTCTGGGAGACCGAGGCGGGAGGATCGCTCAAAATCAGGAGTTCGAAACCAGCCAGAGCAAGACTGAGACCCCGTCTCTACTAAAAAAATAGAAAGAAATTAATTGGCTGACTAAAAATACATAGAAAAAAATTAGCCGGGCATGGTGGCACATGCCTGTAATCCCAGGTACTCGGGAGGCTGAGGCAGGAGGATCGCCTGAGCCCAGGAGTCTGAGGTTGCTGTGAGCAAGGCTGACACCACGGCACTCTAGCCTGGGCAACAGAATGAGACTCTGTCTCAAAAAAAAAAAAAAGAAAGAAATTGAGATGCCGAGAGAGGGAGGGAATTGTTGAAGTGTTGAGGTCACGTAGCGGCTCAGCAGTGGTGCTGGGTTTCTGAGTTTATTTATTCCTTCCCATTGGCCCAGAGAGTACATGCAAGTTTGCCTTAAAGAGAAGGACCAGTGTTTTTCTTCCTTTCTAAGGGTGACAGCATGGTCTGGTGGGAAAACCTGGGCTTTGGAGTCTGCCAGATCTGAGTTCAAATCCAGGCACCTGCCTTTCCTAAATATGACATCTTGGGCAAATTACCCACGCAGTCTCTGGCTCCATTTGCGATGCCTACGTCATGGGAATCGCTGAGATAATTAAATGTGAAAAAAATAATTCGAGTGCCTGTCTTATAAATATTCAAGAATATTATTCAAGAATAAATATTCAATATTTATTCTTCAATAAATATTCAAGAATTGGTTTCTGTTAAATATAAAGAGATTCCTTAAAAAAATTAAATATAGAATTCCCATATGATGCAGCCATTGCACTTGGGGTATATACCCCAAAGAATTGAAAGCAAGGACTTGAACAGGTATGTCCATGGCATGCCTTATTCTGCATGCTCATAGCAGCATTATTCACGATAGCCAAAAGGTAGAACCAACCCAGGGATCCATTGACAGACAAATGGATAAACAAAAGGTGGTATATCCATACAATGGAATATTATTTAGCCTTAAAAAAGGAATGAAGTGTTGACACACGCTACAACATGGATGAACCCTGAAGACACTATGCTAAGTGAAAGAAGCCAGATCCCAAAGAACAAACACTGCATGATTCCACTTATATGAGGTACCTAGAGTAGTCAGAATCATAGAGACAGAACATGGAATGGTGGTTGCCAGTGACTGGGAGGAAAGGGTATGAGAAATTATTGTTCAGTGGGTGTGGGGTTTCAGTTTGGGATGATGACAAGGATCTGTGGACGGGTGGTGGTGATGGTTGCACAGCAATGTGCGTGTGCTTAATGCCACTGAACTGTACATTTAATGATGTCCTTATGTTATATATATTTCACCAGAATTAAAAAAAATAAGGAGACAAAGGAGGGGCAGAATGACTTCTTAAGCACTGATGTTACACTGATATGCACTGATTACCTTGCTTTCACATACCAGTGTCTAGTTGGAACCTGGGGAAGGCCTGGTCTTTTCTTTTCTTTTTTTAAAAATATAATGATGATGGCCGGGCGCGGTGGCTCACGCCTGTAATCCTAGCACTCTGGGAGGCCGAGGCGGGCGGATCACTCAAGGTCAGGAGTTCAAAACCAGCCTGAGAAAGAGCGAGACCCTGTCTCTATTAAAAAAATAAAATAAAAAGAAATTAATTGGCCAACTAAAAATTATAGAAAAAATTAGCTGAGCATGGTGGCGCATGCCTGTAGTCCCAGCTACTCGGGAGGCTGAGGCAGGAGGATCGCTTGAGCCCAGGAGTTTGAGGTTGCTGTGAGCTAGGCTGATGCCAGGGCACTGTAGCCCGGGCAACAGAGTGAGACTCTGTCTCAAAAACAAAACAAAAGTATATATATATATATATATACACACACATATATATATATAAATGATGACAAAATCATTATTGCAGAATGATCAGTGTTGTTATTGGGTGGTGACAGTATGCCAGAGATTGGACCCAAGCACTTTCCATATATTGTCATAGTTTCATCCATACAACAACCCTGGGAGGTAGGAACCATCACATTTGTCACGTGACAAAACTGAGGCACAGAGAGATCAAGTAATTCTCCTAAACACACACAGCTGGTAAGTGGTGGAGGCAGGATTAGAGAACCTCAGGATCTGCTGTCCTATGGGCCATGCTGTGTCACCTCCAAGGATGCCTGCCAAGAGATCGTCTAGCAAGTACACGCTTAGAGTGCTAATTGTGCATCCACGTTGCAGGGAGGGGGGTGGATGGTGAAGGTCATTGGGCCACCTCTGCCAAGAGCAGGGCCATCTGTGGCTGTCACTGCTGGTGGCTGCTGGGTGATTTTTCTTTCCTGGATGAAGGCAAACGTATGACAAGGAGAATGGATATTCAGGGAAACTTCCAAAGTGACAGAACGAGCTCTTGGAAGCGGCACTAATGGAGTCCATTTTCCTCATCTTAAGCAGCCCTGACATTTGCAAAACAAACCTGTAGTTCACCTCCAAAGCAGAAGCTTCCAGATTCTAATTGAGAGATGCTAATTAGGAATCATAGTGGCCATCATCTGTGGGGGTGCTTTGCACATAGCGTTTGGTGATCACGGCATCCCTGTGAACCTGTTATCAGGATTTCTTTTCTTGTAGCAGAAAACAAGATGGGCTAGGGAAGGTTTCCATGGTTTGCGTAAGAAGGAAACTGAGGCTGGGATGGGGAGAGAGCTGGTTTTTCTTCTCTTTTCTCTGTTGTTTGATTCCAGATCTACATAAGAAAGAATCATAAGCAGCCATTACTTTGGTGTTGAAAAGGCTACATTGATAGTGTTCTGTAGCAGATAAACAAACACACACACACACACACACAGCCTTTGGAATCGGTCCTGGTTTCAAATATCAGATTTGCTTCTTACTAGCTGTGTGTCTTTGAGCAACTCTGTGTCTTTGTTTTCTCATCTGTAAAATATACATATTATTATTAGAACCTGCCTCTCAGGATATAAAATGCTTATTAGCCTTATATCAGACATGCAGGAAGTCGTGATAGTAATACCTGTTGCTGCTGTCATTATTATAATTATTATTACGTAACATATCGCCATGTATTAAAACAACAGTGAACAACTCTGTAATTGGTTAAAAACTATCACCATTAATGATCCTCCCCTTCAAATAGTAAGGGCGGTAGCAGACAATTTATTTCTAAAGTTTTTTTTTTAAAGTGGAAAATGTAAACGTAAAGGAAAAAAACAGTTCGACAAGATTCCAGACTTATCACCCAGATTCAACAATAATCAACATCTTGCCAATCTTGTTTCGTTTGGCTTTGTCCCACTTTTGTGGGTGTGTGTGTTGGAGTGTTTTGAAGCACATCCTGAGGGTTGCAGACTTTTATTGTAAATACTTGCGTATACCTCTCACATACGTAGCCCTTTTAAAATAATGTGACTGCAAAGTTATTACCGCAGCTTATGAAACAAAAATTAATTTCTTAATGTTATTTAATACCCAGCCCATGTTCAGATATCTCCAGATGTCCTTAAAATGTCTTGTTGCAGTTGATTTGTTAGAATCGGGATCATGCAAGGGTCTCACGTTGCATTTGGTCCACACGTCTCTTAAATTCTTAATCCTCAGAGTTCCCCCTCCTCTTTTCCTGCATTACTTATTTGTTAAACAAACTGAGTCATTTGTCTGGTAGAGTTTCCATGCTTCCTTGGGGGTATGGTCTAAGTTTTTCCTCTATCCCCATATTTCTTGTAAAATGGTGAAATGATGGCTAGATCTAGAGATGGTGGATTAGGTTCGGGTTTTTGTGTTTTTCTTTCGCAGAAATACTCCGTAGGTGATGCTGTGTATTTTGTAATGATCTCGTCGGAAACCACATAACATCCGGACGTCACGCGGTTAGTGACACTCAGATTGATGGAACAGGGTCAAGTGTTGTCAGCCTGATCTATCCATTATGGGGTATCCCAGTGGTCTTTCACCTAATGATGGCACCCACTGATGACCATATCTAGATCCCTTATTCCATTAGGGGTTGCAATACGATGTTTTCCCAGTCATAGTATTCCTTCTGCATGATAAGCTAGATTTATTTTATAAATAACTTTTGCTTATCACCTTTATGTTTACCTTGAAGTACAGTTTATAGGCAGGACAAACGCCAATTCTTTCTCTTAGCACTTTTTCAAATGACGAGTTGGTACCCTAGCAACCTCCATAGCTGGCCAGGGATTTTTAAGATTTTATTATGAATGTATGGATTGAAAAAAATGACTTGATGTGTTTCAACCCATTGTAGCCATTACTCTCTCTGATGCTGAATGTGTCCCATGTTTGGCCCATGGGAGCCACTGGTAGTTGCCTCACAGGTGTTCTGGACATGGCGCCAGTTGTCACGAATGACTTCCATGCTTTCTGGTACAAGACGTTGACCCAGGATTATTTTCTTCCCCACAGATGGAATAAGCCCCTTCTTGAAGAAGCCCTGATCCCTTTTAGAGAGGAATGGCGCTTAGAAACCACAGTTGGGTACTCGGGGTGCTCACTGCTACTGGGTTATCATTTCAGTAGAGTTAGAAAATAAATACTACTTAGAGAAAAAAAGAATTCATAATGCTATTTCAAATTTAAACATAAGATTACAGGAGTTTACTTAACTTTTTGATTTTATACTTGTATCTCTTTTCTGTTAAGGAAGAAATCTTGGTTTGTAACTATATTGACCTAAATATTTATTTATATATTTGAAAACAGTGATACTTATACTGTTACTGTTAAATTAGAATACTGAATACATTTTTTTTTTTTTGCAGTTCTTTTTGGCCATTAGGCTGTGTCCTGTTAGAGTCATATAAAATTTTTTCTCTGTATGGTTTTGTCACCGACTTGATATACAGATAGGTTTATTTCGGTTTTAAAATTTTTACTTGTTTTAACCTCTATTAAAATCCCCCCCATATATATGTGTGTGTGTGTGTACATATACATGTGTATGTTTGACATATATGTTAACACATGTATTAACTAATATCACCCCCTTTCTTACACAAAAGGTAGAATATTATGTATACTGTATACCCTAATAATCGAATACAGGAGACCCCTGTTTAGTTCTATTTCAGCTTAGTTTGTTTCATTGTGTTCGAATTACGTTACAATTACAACCATCGCTGATTACTCACAATAGTTGTATTCCATGAAGTTTCCACAAACACAGAATTAACAAATACAGAACCTGTAGGGGAGATAAACAGTGTTAGATTCCTACAAACCTTTGGTCACGTTTTCACCAGCTGATCGATACATAACCTTGTTGTACATGTGTTTCTGCTTAAAGGCACCTTATTTGATAGACAGACAGTTGGTTCATTAACATGGAACTCACGGCCAACAGCACCACAGCTCGTGGCTGCGTGTAGCTGATCTGACTCACGCTTTCTCTGTAAGGCACGTCATAGCATTCTTGTGCTCGGGGACAGCAGCAGGACTTCAGCACTAGCTGGGGGCCCATTTTAAACAGTGAAATTGCCAAAACAAACAAAAAAAGGCACAAATATATGAAACAAGAAGGCCGAGTGTCACCTGGTCGGAACCTCAGCTGGCAACGTGTCCTTCGGGCAGCTCAGGTTTTTCACTGCACGTGCCTGTGTCCTGAAATGACTGTGAAAACACCGTGAGTATTAACTGGGGGGTTACGAACGAGCTTTAGTGAGTAGACGAGTCTGCAGATGGAATAATCGGGGAACGATGAGCATCAGCTGTGTTTTATTTGCTTCTCTTTATTTTCTTTCTTCTCCTTTCCCGCTAAGTTGTGAGTTTCACGAGAGGCAGCAGCATGCCGTTGTGCATCTTGCGTGTGGCGGATGGACGCAGGAATCTCCAAGGAGGAGAGGATGTTTTCTACTTTGGGTCTTGCAGCTCTAAATACTGGTGTTTAATTTGGTTGAGATGTGTTTCCGTTCTTCTGAAATGTAGCGCGTTGTCCTTAGAGCACTGGTCGGGCACACTAGTCATTAGATCTTTCATATCTGTTGGTTCCGGGTCTTCAGAGAGATTTTACGTGAAATCAAGCTGATACAAAATTTCCCAAGTGCCTTATTTACGACTTTTGTTCACCCTGCCGTATGATCTGCGCAGATTTTCTTTAGATAGGGAACTCCACTAATATATGTAAACTGTGCTTTTCTTTTCCCTGAAGTTGATTGACTTGCACTTTCTCAGCCACGCGGACTTTGACCGAGAAGCGCATTAGGTTGTCCCGATAGCTGATCTTGAGCCTTGAACTTTAGCCTGTGAGGTAGCATCTCTCACAGACTTTCTCTCAGAAGAAGTTAAAGCATTTGCATTAGATTGGCCGATGAGACTTTGTAGGATGTTGCTAATTTGAGACTTGCTGGGTTTGCCCTGTCTTCAGATAGGTGGGAACGCTTCTGGGTGTGATTAACAGCCTAAATATACCGCGTCAACACGCCTGCAGAGGAGCCAGCCTTCCAGAGAGCTTGGGAAGGAGCCCTGGCTTCTGTCTGGGGACTGCTTCTATTAGAGTCTTCATCATACTTTGTTTACATCTAGTGCATCAAATTCTAGGCAAATAAAAGTATACAGCCTCCATAAATAGCTGTCACACAAACATACATTTGCTAAACTCTTCAGGGATTTGTATTTATATATGTAAGAAGAGCATCTACTATTTACTGATTACTTCTTTTTATTTTGTCAAACTACTTTACTAGCTATACATCCTCTTGTGGATGCATTCAAACATTATCGGTGATGGGAAAGGGGTAGGTGAGCCCAATGCACTGGGGTCTCCGTTGCTGATAATGCTTGCTGTTGTTTAATGAGCATGTACTATGTGCTAGGCATGGTGCTAAGAGCTTTACATTGATTGCATTTAGTTCTTGCAGCAGCTCTGAGAGAGTGGTAGTGACATTTTCCTTTTACAGATGAGGCAGCTGAGGCTCAGAGAGGTGAAGCAACGTACCTGGAGTCACACAGCCCATCATGGCAGAGTCTAGGTCTACCTGACTCTAAAGCCTGTGTGTTAACCACCTTGGTTAGAAGTGTCTCAAAAAGCATTTTTATAATAAGGTCTCACTGTGTGACCTGAAAGACAGCTTTATTTAGTTTGCTTAATATTTACTGAACATTTATAAGTGTATGTGACACCACAGTTGGCATTTGTGGAATTAGGAATAACTATGGCACACAACACTTATATAATATTTAATGTGCCTGGCACTAAAGCACATGCACAATTCTGACGACTTTACATGTATTGGCTCATGTAAGCAGTTAATAACCCTTTGAAGTAGGTCTCATTATTACACTCCTTTTACAGATGAGAAAACTGAGGCCCAGGGAGGTTAAGTAAGAGCTTGAAGTCACACAGTGAGCAAATAGCAGAGCCTGGATTCATATAAATATGCAGATGCCAGGGTCCCCGAATCAGACTATTACACGGTTACTGTCTCTAATGGCATCAGGAGTAAGAACAGCACACAAAGAGCTGTAATTTGGAGTGAGGAGGGTTGTTGTGTTTCTACCTCCCGTCAGTCCACAGTTTCTCAAGTTTGCGGGCCAGGAGTTTGCCATCTGTTGGCCACAAACCCACTTTGAAGCTAGGTGGGTGCCAAATTCAGAAACACTTGTTTCTTTATGCCGGAATACTTCCTCCCCTCCATCCTGTTCTGCGGCGTGGGCAGCCACCCTGGGGACCTGTCATCGCTACCCTGGGCACTGAGTTTACTTAGAGAAATTAAAAGATTGGGTTATGAAGTCTCCTCTTAGGAACAAGATTTCACCTCTCGCAGCCATGATTTGTGTATCTAGAAAATGGTAATCATGACTGTATCTCTTTCCTGGGGCTATTGTAAAGTTTCAAGTTAATGCACGCAAAGTAGCTGGTTTCGTGTCTGACATGTAGCAAATGCTCGATAAGTGGCATCAATATATTACTATTATTTATCTGTTTTATTTTAACGTAGGGGACGGTCTTATTCTTTCCTTATTCCAGGTCAAAGCCACCATTGCAGGACCCACATTCTTTCTCTGTCACTTAAACTGTTAAAAAATTATATTTATATAATGCATTAATCATTCTCCTAGTAAAAAATTGGAATATAATAGATAAAATTAAAAATTCCTTTGACCAGCTCTCCAGTTAATTCTAGAGCCTTTTGCCTGCTCCCCAGAGCTAACTAGTATGATCAGTTTGCCATGTATCCTTCTAGAACATTTTCTGTGTACTTGCATATACATTTATGTACTTATGGGAAATATGCATCATTGTTTCATTGATGTATTTGTGTTTTTTACACCTTTACTGTATGCATCATTCTGTAATCTTCTTTTTTTGCTTAGTAATATGTTCTATTATTCGTTCCTTCTTTTTCATGTCTTCTATGTCCTTGCTGTTTTTTTGTAGTTATTCTATCATTTATCCAGGGTGCAGTATTGAAGTTTCTTAATTATTATTGTTGAATTGTTTATTTATCCCTTTAATTCTGCAAGGTTTTATTTCATGTATTTTGGGGCTCTGTTGTTAGGTTATGCTTATAATTGTTGTCTTATCTTTTAAAGTGCTGCCTTGTCGTCTGTGGAATGTGTACCAACCAGTGGGTGAGGGTGAGGATATGCTGCAGAAAAAAAAAAACAGCTCTTAAATTTCAGTAGCCTAACATGACACATGTTTGTTTTTTCTCTCATGCTATGTGTTCAGCACGGGTCAGCAGAGGCCACTGCTAATCAGATTCACCCCTGGGCTAAAGCTAATGGAGGCTTCGACTCCACAGTTGCCAAGGCAGAAAAAGGGATGTATAGACTCCCACTTGGAAGTGACACATGTCATTTCTGTTCATGATTCATTGGCCAGAGCAGGTCACCTGGCCGTGCCATACAGCAGGGTCCAGAGACGCCAGAGTGGAGAACTTGGTGGGGACTAGGTGTATTCGTTTCCTAGGGTTGCTGTAACAAAAATACCACAAACTGCGTGGCTTCATGCAACAGAAATTGATTCTCTCACAGTTCTGCAGGCCAGAAGTCCCAAATAAAGGTATCAGCGGGGACGTGCTGCTTCTGAAAGCTGCAGGGGAGAATCCTTTCTTCCCACTTCCAGCATTGGCGTTTCTTGGCTTTGGCAGTATCACTTCGGTCTCTGCCCCTGTCCTCACGTGGTCTTCTTCTCTCTGTGTCTCCTACTTCTGTCTCTTATGAGGATGCTCTTATTGGCTTTAGGGCTCACCTAATTGAGTATGATTTCCTCTCTGTTTGCACTACATCTGCAAAAGACCCTATTTCCAAATAAGGTCACATTCTGGGGTTCTAGGTGAACGCGAGTTTTGGGGGGTTGCTATTTAGCCCACAATGGCAGGATAGACGGGATTTTTTGTTTGTTTGTTTTGGAGACAGGATCTCACCTGTCACCGTGGACAGAGTACAATGGCATGATCATAGCTCACTGCAACCTCACACTCCTGGGTTCAAGCGATCCTCTTGTCTCAGCCTCCCGAGTAGTAGCTGGGACTACAGGTATGTTCCACCACACCTGGCTCATTTTTTCTATTTTTAGTAGGGACGGGGTCTCACTCTTGCTCAGGCTGGTCTCTAACTCCTGACCTCAAGCGATCCTCCGGCCTCTCAGAGTGCTAGGATTATAGGTGTGAGCCATGGGGCCCAGCCCGGACGAACAGGTCTAAAGGAAGAGAGAGGTGAGATGTGTGGATGGGGAAGGAGTCATTCTCACTCCACAGTGCTTGGCGGTGGCGATTGTTTCCATGATGGGACTTTCTAACGGTCCCTCAACGCACTGACACACGAGCAGCTTGCAACAGCCGAAAGAAACCAGGTCCCTGAGTCCTGGTCTAGAAACTCATTGTGCAAATCCCAGGATGTTTCTCCTCTTGGGCCACCTGGGGATGGAGCATTCTGCTTCTGAAGCCGACATGGGGAAGGGACAAGATATGACATCCATTTTCTAACCGAAATTGTCACTGTTACCCTGTCTCCACCTGCCTGCATCCTGCTCAGGGTAGGGCTTCTCAAGCTCTGGGCTTGCTAGAAACTGTCATCAAAAGGTTAATTTGGAACAAACTGTTTTCAGAACTGCTGGAAACAGTGTCTGCCCTGAGGGGACTGGCTGCCAGTGAATTTTTTTTAACTAGGTAAGCTTCCCCAGTTGGCATTTCACTATCTTTATAGGTCCTTGCTTGCTGTCTTCCTAAAATACAACATCCGAGGAGCCAAGATCAGAGAACATTCTCTCCTCTGAAGTGTTAAGATCAAATCACTCTTCCTTTTAATTTGTTTCTTCCTTCTTTTTATATTTTGAAAGCTGACTCCTTGTTGAACATTTGGACAGGATGTAGAAGTGTTAAGAAGTACAAAACAGAATCCCCAAATCCCACCACCCCAAGGAAGGTGCCACAATATTTTTGATATTTTTTCCCCACCTTATCTATTGAGGTCATCTGCATAGACTGCTTGGTATCTTGCTTTTCTTGCTTAAAGGTATGTAATTATTTACAGATGTAATTTCTCTGTCATTTTCAAAACTCTCAGACAACTCTAAAGTCCCCGTGGACAAACAATTGCAGTTTCCCAATAAGGCATAAATTATAACATAGCTCTCCTTCATTGGCAATGTTTTGCTGTAAGTTTTCATAGTTCCTAATGGTCTTGAGGTCACAGGTATATTTTTTGTGTTTCCCAGGAGAATATAACATACCATCATTTGAATCGTGTTAATTCTTACTTGTATTTCACCAAGGAAACCAAGATATAGCATTAAGCAGCATCAGAGATCCAAGTAGCTAAATACCGGTGAAGTAGCTTTTCCCATTGACCTTGGGATTACCAATAACTGCTTAAATTGGTTTTAGGGGAACTTGCTTATACTTAGTACATAATGGCACTGAAAAATCCAGGACTCTGGTCACAACACCTCTTAGAGGTTGAGAGAGAGCCCTAGGCCACTCTCATTCTTGGAGTTTCCTAGTATCTTGAAAATGAAGAAAACTAAGAAAATGCCAAAATAGAATTATGCAAGTTGGTGGTATGTTTTAGATGTTTTCACTTAGAAAATCAACATGTTTAACACACACGATACAGTGACGGATGATTCACGTCCTTTGGAGATAGCATCAGATGTCTGAATTTGAAGTCCCTTCTGGATTCGAGGCTCAGGACAAGTGGTCCTCTTGGCCTCATGCATCATAAGCCTTGGTTTCTTGCCAAGCATATGCTGGCGTGTTTAAAATCTTCTTTATATATGCTACTTATGCCTGCAGCCACTGAGAGTTTGTGATCACATTGAATTGTGGTATTTTGTCAACAATGCCATTTATCCAGCAAGTATATTGAATGCCTGCCATAAAAGGAAACTGGGAGAGAGAAGGTTCTTGCTTTTAAGGTGCTGTCTAGTGAGGACATGGACTTACAGAGAAAAAAAATATGTAAAATAGGACAAGAAGTCCTTGGATAGGGATATGTTCACGTCCTGCCATAGCAGAGGAGGGAGGTTTTTTTTGGAGAATGTATTAGTTAGCTTTTGCTGCAATAACAAAGAATCCCCAACTGCTGCGATTTGTGACAACAAATACTTCATTTCTTGCTCGTGTGTCTGTGGGTCACTGAAGCAGCTCTGCTGTAGGATGTGGGTTGGGTGCAAGTCTGTGCCACGGGACTCTCATTCTAGATGCAGGCGGAAGGAATAGCAGCTTCCTGGACATGTCTTCTCATGACAGATCATAGGAGTGCAAGAAGCCAAACCAAACCAAGTATTTGCTCAGATATAGCAGCCATCATGTCAACTGACATTCCATTGGCCAAAGCAAGTCACATGACCAACCCTGCCATTATTGAGGTGGGCATGATTATTATTCTTGTGTGTGTGTGTGTGTGTGTGTGTGTGTGACAGAGAGAGAGAGAGAGAGAGAGAGAGAGAGAGAGAGAGAGAGAGAGGGAGAACAGGGGGAGAGATACAGAGAGAGAGAATATTTGCACAACAGTAATACAATCTACCATAGAGAAAGTTTAACAGAGGAGACAACCTTTGAATTGGGTTTTGAAGGATGCATAGAAGTTCATCAGCCATGACTGATGCATGGAAGTTTAGAACCATATGGTATCTTAAAGGCCAAGTAGTGTGTACTACAACCACTTGCTCTAGTTGATCCTAGATGGCCTGTATGCCAGGAGTGTCTGGTAGTGAATTTCAAACCTAATTGAGTAGGGAGACCCTGAAGTATGATCTTTGTGAATGACAGCCTTCCTTTTGCTAGTAACAGTAGAGCAGAGTGAGCGCACAGACGCTTTTTTCTTAGGACTATACTATGATATGGTACTTGCTAGACTCATGCTTGCCTTCTAAATTGACATTCACACCTGGAGTTTCCATAGCAACATCCTCCAGAACCCTCTTTGAGGGTCCTATGATGCTGTATAATAACATTGTACCATACCAAGAGGGTACAGGTGAGGGTCTGGCCCCGTCTGTGCTATTCAGGGCATTTCTCTAGTTGTCTCCAGAGGATCTTGTGAAATCTTGGAGCTTCTACAAAGCAAAATAAATTTAATTGTGATAACATAAGGCTGACGCAGAATGATCATTTGAGGCCAGGAGTTTGAAATCAGCCTGGGCAACAGGGTAGACCCTGTATCTACAAAAAATAATAAAAAAAATTAATTGGGCATGGTGGTTCACACCTGTAGTCCGAGCTACGTGGGAGGCTGAGGCAGGAGGATCACCTCAGCACGGGAGTTAGAGGCTGCAGTGAGCTATGATGACACCACTGCACTTCAGCCTGGGCAACCGAGTGAGACCCTCTCTCTAAAAAAAGAATAAATAAATAAATAAAAATTATGTCATGGCTGGGGGGTCTCTTGAAGGGAGGAACATTATTAAAATCCTGATTTCCTGTGCCTTATACAGAAACAGATACAAAGCAAGACTCATTAGTCACTGTGGACTATTTTCTATTAGAGCCAGTGTTGAGCACTTTTCATTTCTAATTGGAGCCTCATGACCATTCCATGAGGCAGGTGTTATTATTACAAATGAGGAAATAGGGGCTCTCTCTTGAAAGGAGATTAGCAAACACCGGGGAGTTGGTAAGGAAATAATAGCACTAAACCGAGACTTTCTTGGTATAATCTTGATGTAATTGAAAAAGAATTGGAAAAAGGAATAATTTTTGTACTATGGGATTCAGAGTTATTTAATGCTCTGTCCATACACCAGGTAAAATATAACCTGGGGCGGGTGTGGTGGCTCACGCCTGTAATCCTAGCACTCTGGGAGGCCGAGGCGGGAGGATTGCTCAAGGTCAGGAGTTCGAAACCAGCCTGAGCAAGAGCGAGACCCCCGTCTCTACTAATAATAGAAACAAATTAATTGGCCAACTAAATATATATATAAAAAAAATTAGCCGGGCATGGGGGCACATGCCTGTAGTCCCAGCTACTCGGGAGGCTGAGGCAAGAGGATTGCTTGAGTCCAGGAGTTTGAGGTTGCTATGAGCTAGGCTGATGCCACGGCACTCTAGCCTGGGCAACAGAGTAAGACTCTGTCTCAAAAAAAAAAAAAAAAAAAATATATATATATATATATATAACCTGATATCAACAGGCATACATGTACCGCACTTTGGTAAATAGTGTCTTAGATAATTGTGCTGGGGATGAGGCCACTTTAAAGGCACAGGAGTTTTAAGGGGCAGTGGAAGGAAAACTGCAGAGGCAGAGTGAGCATCGTCTCCCACCCTCGTGCCATCCTTTGGGTAAACAATGTAGGTGACTTAGACCTGGTAGGAAACTAGCTTCCATGGGAATTTGTTTTATAGGACACAACAGTGGGGTAGTGACATGATGGTCAACAAAAATTTGTTGTTGTTTCTGAGACAGGGTCTCACTCTGTTGCCTTCCCTGGCTGGAGTGCAGTGGCGTCATCATAGCTCACAGCAACCTCAAACTCCTGGGCTCAGGCGATCCTTCCACCTCAGCCTCCCGAGTAGCTAGCACCACAGGCACATGCCACAACACCTAGCTAATATTTTACATTTTTTGTAGAGACAGGTCTCACTATTGCCCAGGCTGGTCTTGAACTCCTGGCCTAAAGTGATCCTCCCTGCCTCCGCCTCCCAGAGTGCTAGGATTACAGGTGTGAGCCGCCACGCCCATCCAATGTTCAAATTTTGTTCAGGTTGTAGAACCCCCTTTTCTAAGCAAAATCATACTAAAGACCCCAAAATAGAAAGTAGCTAAAAGTGAAGCAACTGTGTCGAAACAGTTGAGGGTGTTGGAATCTTGCCTGCTAGACTCCTGCAGGGAACCTTGAGGGTTCCATGAAGCCTAGTTTGAAAACCACTGGTATGAGGACATGCATATTGGTCTTGGGGCTCTGACTGAGTTTGAGTCTTGGTGCTGGGACTCACTTGCCTCTTGGGTGTGCATG
The DNA here is from genome assembly GCA_963574885.1 of Lepilemur ruficaudatus. Lineage (NCBI taxonomy): Eukaryota > Metazoa > Chordata > Mammalia > Primates > Lepilemuridae > Lepilemur > Lepilemur ruficaudatus. Next base: position 26,748 of record CAUYRT010032944.1, read on the forward strand.
TTCATGCCACCCCTCTGTGTCTTCATTTATTCACCTCTATTCAAAATTGGGTTGGACTAGAGGTTCTTTTTTTTTTTTTTTGAGACAGACTCTCACTCTGTTGCCCCGCTAGAGTGCCGTGGTGTCAGCCTAGCTCACAGCAACCTCAAACTCCTGGGCTCAAGCAATCCTTCTGCCTCAGCCTCCCGAGTAGCTGGGACCACAGGCATGCACCACCATGCCCGGATAATTTTTTCTATATGTTTTTAGTTGGCCAATTAATTTCTTTCTATTTATAGTAGAGACGGGGTCTCGCTCTTGCTCAGGGTGGTCTTGAACTCCTGACCTGGAGCTATCCACCCGCCTCGGCCTCCCAGAGTGCTAGGATTACAGGCGTGAGCCACCGCGCCCGGCCTGGACTAGAGGTTCTTTAAGGCTCACTTTTGGGTTCAACATTCTATATAATGATAGGCCACAGTGAATTAAATGCTAAAATGTAACAGGACATTTCTTTGCCTGACTACTTCATTGCCTTAACAACTCAAAGGAATAATCTGTAATTTGCCGAGCAAACGCCCCGTGACTTATTTTAAGTGTTTAACTTTGCTTCGTATTGTGTTAGAATGTTTGCTTGTTAGATTTTTGCAGTAGTATGACTTAATATGAGATGCACTCCCCTGTTGTAAGAGCCACAGCACACTGAAATATTTTTGACTTCAGAACTCTGTGGATTCTCTGTTGCAGATCCCAGAGATGGATTATTTGTGTACTTGTGTCACGGAGGTACCTAAGTTCTAGACATTCTCCAGGTCGTAGAAGGGGCAGCTTTCGTGAATTGTGCTTCTATTTACAGTTCTAGTCCTAACACTCATTGCTTAGGAATATTTTGTCTTGATGAAGATTCTTGAAGGTGGAGATAGGTGTGCTTTTCTACATTTGTTTAGATTGCAGGAGCTTTGCTTTTCTCACGAAGCAGCCTCGCCCAGCAAACATGCCAGTCGATGCTAATCCAGAGGAAAGCCAAACTCAGTAAATAATTCGCCTTGGGGAAATAAAAAAAGAAGAACACAAACAAAGCCAAAGTTAATGAGATTTTAAATTATTTTTTTCCTGCTGTTTATTTGGAAATATATGTAAATGAATATATGACAGGTTCATTTAAATATGTTCTTGGCTTTGCTTTTCCACATATGAATCATTTCACTTCAACAAGAAATACAAACGGAAGCTCTTGATGCTGTGCTGTAAGTTGGTTGCTGTCAACCACCTTCTCTCACAAATCTCCACCCCAAAGCCGTCCTTTTCTTATTACATTCCTCCTTCTTGGAACCTAATTATCACTTTAATTTTACCCAACCTGAATCTTCCAGTATCTTCCAGCTCTTACTAGAAACTTCTAGTTGATTCTTCTCTCTCTAGAAGACAAGCAGCGTGATTATTTTGAATACCTTCCTGGTAAGTTGGCAGCTCTCAAAGAGGAGCGGTGAAAAGATTACTCTGAGGCAGGCATTATATAGCTTTATAGGAAGAAGAAAGGAGAAATAAAAAAAGAAATTGACATGGCTGTAATTCCCCCTCCAGATATTTCTGGAAAGCTAGCACGTAAAATTCTCTTCATTTGCATTTCATGACTACACAGCGTGAGGTTAACGCTCTCTTTAGCCTTGCACTCTTACAGGTGGTTGGTTTCCTCGCGGGTTTTTCCATTTCCATTTGCTGATACTCTCGCTCGCTCTCTGTGTTCTGTGCTCTCTTAATGTCTAAACAGGTCAGCGCAGGAGAGCAGTTTCCACTGCGGCTGACGTCAATCCAGCCCGGTAGATTAGTTAGCGGCTGGCGCTGGGAGAGGGGCGCAGCTGTGTGCCTTCACCTGGAGACCAGATCTCACTTGAGATACCTGCTGAGTGTCACCTGGAGCTCCCGGACCCAGCACACCCGGACTCGCAGCATGCGAGACTCGTGTCTTTGAATCTTACCGATCTTGACTGAGAGAAAGTGCCCCCGGTTCATCTTTGCTGAATCAGCATTTCAGAACTCCCTCCTCCCGCCCCACCCCCACCCCCCCACCTCCCCAATCACAGAATACGGGCAGTTTGGTGCAATGGCTGATCTCGTAGACAGTGTGGCCAAAAGAACCAGATGGGAATCTCGGTGCTGTCACTTACTTACTGTGTTCATTTGAGTAAGTGATTTAACCTCCCCGAGCCTCAGTTTCCCCACCTGTCCACAGAGGATAATAAAACTTCCTCTCTTACAGAATTGTGGAAGGGCAGTGGTTCCCGAAGTGGGGTCCCTGACCCGCAGCAGCAGCAACTGAGAACTTGGTAGAAACACAGACTTCGGATCGCACCCCAGCCCTAGCGAATCAGCAGCTCTGAGGGTGGGGCCCAGCGATCCGTGTTTCAACGGCTCCTCCAGGGGATCTGAGGCACACTAAACTTTGAGAACCACGCTCTAAGGAGCCAGGGAGAGAATCCTGAGCACATCCAAACCTTATCCCTCCTGAGAGCAGAGATTGTGTGAAGGCAAGTGGTGGTTTATCCTCCGTGTGTCCCTAGCACCTACCTGGAACAGTGCCTGGCACGTCGCAGACGCCCAGTACGGATTTGTGGAATGAATGAATGGATGAATGAATGTAAACTATTATCACGATCGCCACTATCATTGTTTTGATTATTAATTATTATGTACCGTCTTCCTGCTTTTTTTTTTTTTTTTCCGGATCATAGAATCAGATCGAAGAAAAAGGGAACTCAATGTGATTTAGTCCAAATCTTTTCTGGAAAGCCAAGGATGTACGATTCTTGCTCTGGGGTTATTTCATTTATCATTTTCCTCCTATTATGGGCCAGTGTCTTGTCCCCAGACATAAGGCAGAGCAGTGGTTCAAGCCCTTGTCACCTGCCTCTCAGGCAGAGTGTTCTCCTGCCGTGCGCTGCTGTCCTTACAAGGAACTACCGCAGCGTTCTTGGTTCTTCGTAGTTTCCTGCTGCTTATGGTCCACGACCGTGGTATGCAGTGGGCACGGGTCTGTAGCTCTTCTTCTTTCTTCCTCTCGATGCCCGGCTTTCTTCCTGGTCTTGGCCCGTTGTAGAATTGAGGACATCCCGGAGTGTGGTGCATTGGCCACTGATGGTGCATGAGGTGATTTGGGGTTGGAGTGTAGCACGTAAGCCAGACATTTTGTGTTTTGGTAGTTGCATGTTTAATTGGATTTGTGTTATGTTATAAACATATCCGACATATGGCTTCCCAGGTATTATTGTTCGGGACAAAGCTAAAATGAATAGTGATAGTAGGTCCGCGTTAACCCAGATACGCATTTTAAATAAACAACAGTGGCTGATTTTAAATGAACAGCAGTGGCGGTGGCAAAGGTCAGAAAGACAGTGTGTAGGTGACGAATTTGGAAAACACCAAGAGCGTTGTCTTTGGGGCTAAACGCAGCTGGGTCTGAGTTTGGGATCTGCCGCTTACCAGCTCGGTGACCTTGCCTAAGTGATTTAATAAGCATACTCATCCATAAAATGGGAATAATAATATTTCCTCCCTCCCAGGGTGACTAGGTGGGGACCTGAGTGAGGAAAAGTACACAGAACACTTAGCAGGGTTTTGGCATGTAACCAATGCGCAATATATGGAAGCTATTGTGATTTTTTTATTTAGTGGGGATAGGGGTTACGATGCCACAACCTTTTCTTGGTTTCTTAAAGACAGTCTGCATTTAAACAAAGTGTGGATATGGAAAATGTTAATATGAATGGTGTAGGCTGGACTTCTGAATAAGCCTGTCATTTCGGTCTCATGTGGTTGGTGGAGAACTGATGGAACTCTGTACTGGACACTCCCAGTGACAGAGGCCATAGAATGTCAATCTCATTCAGTGAGTTTAGATACTGAATACATCAGAAGCTCCCCCAGGTACAGAGGAGCTCCCCTGGGAGGCTGGTGTCCTGTGATATGAACCCCCAAGGGGCTGATTAAGGGGCCCCATGATGACAGCTCTCGGTTCTGGGTTCTTTGTATAGTGTCAGGGGCATCGCCATATTCCTTGTGATCCCCCTGACGTGTGACGTTGGCTCCTTCAGGGACTGGCACGTGGACCATTTTGACCAAGCCTTTCAAAGTTTTTTTTTTAAATGCATATATTTCTTTTTCTTTTTTTTTTCTTTTTTCTTTTTTTTTTTTTTTTTTTGAGACAAAGTCTCACTCTGTTGCCCAGGCTAGAGTGCCGTGGCATCAGCCTTGCTCACAGCAACCTCAAACTCCTGGGCTCAAGCAATCCTTCTGCCTCAGCCTCCCGAGTAGTTGGGACTACAGGCATGCGCCACCATGCCCGGCTAATATTTTCTATATACTTTTAGTTGGCCAATTAATTTCTCTCTGTTTTTAGTAGAGATGGGGTCTCGCTGTTGCTCAGGCTGGTTTTGAACTCCTGACCTTAGCGATCCACCCGCCTCGGCCTCTCAGAGTGCTAGGATTATAAGCGTGAGCCACTGCGCCCAGCCATATTTCTTTTTCTTTATTATTTTAAAATTTTTTTTTCTTTTTTCTTTTTTTTTGAGACAGAGTCTCATTCTGTTGCCTGGGCTAGAGTGCCGTGGCGTCAACCTAGCTCACAGCAACCTCCAACTCCTGGGCTCAAGCGATCCTCCTGCCTTAGCCTCCCGGGTAGGTGGGACTACAGGAATGCCCCACCATGCCCGGCTAATTTTTTCTGTTTTTAGTAGAGACGGGGTCTTGCTTTTGCTCAGGCTGGTCTGGAACTCTTGACCTTAAGTGATCCTCCCGCCTTGGCCTCCCGGAGTGCTAGGATTACAGGCATGAGCTACCGTGCCCGGCCTACATGTACATATTTCAAAAAATATTTTTGCTTCCTTAAATAGAAAATACCAAACAAAATTTAACCTTTGGTTATTGTCCTTGCTGTCATTAGCGATATGATCCACACACAATCTCCTGCAGTGAGAGTGTTGGGGTTAGACTGGGATATTTGAGCTGTTGGCCGCTAGGTAGGACTGCCAGATAAATGCAGGATACCCAGTTAAATTTCAAGTTTGGATAATAAACAATGAACACTTTTTTAAATATAGGCATATCCCATGCAATATTTGCGATATACTTATAGTAAAAAGTATTTGTTGTTTATTCAAACTTCAACTTTAACTGGACATGCTCTGTTTTTCTTTGCTAGCTCAGGCAACTCGATGGCCCTAAGCTATTTGTCACTGTACCGTTAGAGCCAAATCGTCACTCTCCTATCCCTTGGCTGTGTAACTCATCATTAGCTGTTGGCAAGCTCTAATTTCGGATCTCAGATGATCACAAAGGGTGAGGGAAACTCTTATTTTCACATGTGTTTCGTTTATGAATTGTAGTCTTTGTTACCATAATTCTATCATACCTGGAGACAAAATGTGACTAAAAAGAAAATGAAATGGAGGTACCTTCCTAAGTATGTAATTCGTATGAAAACCAAACTCTCATGTGCATGAACATGGCTCACATTCATGGGATGTTCCCTATTTGCAGGCTCTGTTCTAAGTACTCTAAATATATTAATTCATTAAATCCTCCCAACAACCCTATGAAGTAGAGATGACAATTGTCTTCTATTTTTCAGAGGCTCAGAGAAGTTAAGGAACTTGCCCAAAGTCACACAGTTCATAGGTGGTAGAGTCAGGATTTGAATCCAAGCAGTCTGACTCCAGAGACTGGGCTGTCGACCAGTGTGCGTTGTTCAGTGTGTTTATGGTAAATCCATAAATAAAATGTTTGGAACTTTTGGAGCAATGTTCCATTGGTGCTGGATTAACAGAGATATCTTAAAATGTAAGTCTAATGACGTTTATACTGAAGATTCCCTTTTCCTGGTAATTCATAAACATATTTTGTTGCATCAATAATTTTCAAAATTCCAGGCCAGGAATTTTGGTGGCTCATACCTGTAATCCTAGCACTTTGGGAGGCCGAGGTGGGAGGATCGTTTGAGGTCAGGAGTTTGACACCAGCCTGGACAACATAGCGAGACCCCATCTTTACAAAATTTAAAAAAAGTCAGCTGGGCATGGTGGCATGTGCCTGTAGTCCTAGCTACTCAGGAGGATCGCTTGAGCCCAGAATTTTGAGGCTGCAGTAAGCTATGATCACACCACTGCACTCTAGCCCAGGTGACAGAGTGAGACCCTGCCTCTAAAAAAAGATAAAAGCTCTAGAATTAAAAAAAAGACTAAATATACAGCCCTGCTTTGTCCAACCGGTTTGCATGCGATGGTCAACCCTTATAAACCCACCCGGCAGGGGACGTGCGTGATAGCCTCAGAGGTCTGGGAATGTGGGCTGATTGGAAAGGACAGTTCCGATTGCATAGTCATGCAAGGTCTTCAACAATCAGCCACACCTGTCTTTTTAAAAGCTTTGAATATTTTGCTCATCTTGAATGTTTTGCATTGATTTTGATTTTTAAAAGTATTGCATTAAACTATTGCATATTTTGTTTGTATTTCTGTATATATTTATTGTATATTCACTATTTATTGCATATTTTATTATTTATTTATCACACCCCTGAGTTTCTTGGCACCCCTCATATTTTGCACCCACGGTGGGCTCCTCACTTGTCTGACCCAGCCCCGGTCCTTCCCCTTCAGGGGCCCCTTGTCCACTGTTTCATTCATGAGCATTTGTCACAGTGGTAATCTCCTCTTCACCGATGTCAAGTTGACTTTTTTGGAAGAGCCCCTGGTACTTCTGAATTTAATTATGCCAACAGGTTGTCTGCTGGGAAAGACGAAACCATGTTTTGGTCTTAATGACTTGATGTCTTGCCATCATGCTGTTGTGAGCATGTTGAAGAGAGAAGTTGCCTTTGCCAAAATCATTGTTTGGTTTGGAGGCATATGAATTCACTGTGCCCGTCGAGCACCCGTGCAATCCAGAACGGGTCCACCTTACCCATTGCCCACCGTGGCATTCACTTTTCACAGTTAACGGTATGGCCCGATGCCAGCTGACCCAACGCAGTGTCCTGTTGGGTACATTCTTACATACGGGCTCTGCTCGTGAGGCTGGATGTTCTTACGATAGGAAAGGTAGTACGGAGCAGTGGGTTAAAAGTCCTAAGTTGGGTTTGCTTCTCCATAACATCTGGGAAACTCAGTTAATAATAATCAACTTTCTGTGCCTACTTTGATGATGAAACATATATATAAAGTCCCTGGCCCTGTGCCTGGCACACAATACGTTTTTAATAAATGGTAGTCAGTATTATCGATTTTCACACCTCTTTTCCCGTTTTACTTTCCCTTGTGTATCCATCCAGTGTTCTTTGAAGACCTACTGTGTGCTAATGACTGACCATAGCACCTTCAGCTGCCATCAGGGAGCTTCTTTCTTACAGAGTCTGTTCCTGATGAGTGTGTCTTGCTAGTATGTATGGGGTATGGGGAATCGCTCCTATATATAGGAGCTCCTATATAGGAGACTCTTACAGAGTCTGTTCCTGATGAGTGTGTCTTGCTATTGTGTTTCTTATTAGCTGAGTTTTAGAAACATATACACCTGAATGCATGTACTGAGTAAGAGTCGGTAGCCTCCATGTTGGATATTGGGTAACAGTCAGTGAACTTCTGAGTCAAGAGCCTGTGTTTGAGTTTTCTCTTGCTGCACACAAACGATCACAAACTTGGTGGCTTAAAACAGCACACATTTATTATCTCATGGTTTCTGTAGCTCAGAAGTCCAGGCATCGCTGAGCTGGGCCTGGGGCTCAGGGTCTCATAAGGCTGTGGTCACGGTAGTGGCTGGGCTGCGTCCTCATCTGAAAGCTTGATTGGAGCTTGTAAGCTCATTCCCGTTGTTGGCAGAATTCATTTCCTCGCGGCTGCCTGAGTGAGAGCCCTAGCTCCTTATGACTGTTGGCGGGAGACCAACCTCATGTCCTGGAAGTTGTCTCCAGTCTCCTGCTGCCACATGGCTCCCTTCATGTTCACAGTATGGCTGTTCGCTTCTTCAAGGCTAGCGAGGACGCCTTTCTCTCCAATCTGCTAAGACGGAGTTTTAGATAATGAGTCGTAATTATAGGAGCGATACCCCGTCCTCTTTGCCATATTCTCTTGGTTAGAAGCAAGTCACCCGTTCTGCCCACACTCGGGAGGGCTTGTGTAAGGACGTGTCCCCAGGGACTGGAGATCACAGGATCACAGGGCTGTCTTAGGCTTCTGCCTCCAAAACCTCCTGGAAAAAAACACTTAGATGCTAGTGCACAGGCTTTGTGAAAACTGTTTCACTTCTCAAAGGATGTTCTTTACAGTTCGTTTCATGGTTGTATCACAAAAGGGGGGTGCCTGCAAGTTGTTGGAAATTTGACTTTGGGATAAGTAGAGGTTTTTATGTTTTTATCACATGCTAAGTATCCTTGATGTATTCGTGATGTACATACCAAAGACGAATTGGGATAATCTGTATTCAGAGTCTACTAAATATGAAGGGAGGGGCTTGACAGTTGAAACGGAAGGAAGAACCTTCTGAGGTTGTCTGGTCCCGCTCCCTGCGTCCAGGCAGGAAGTTGCTTGAGCTAGACCTCACCCTACCCAAACAGGCACAAGCAAGGAGACCTAACAGCCGCATAAAAACCTCCTGCTGTTTTCTTAAAGAAAGTGGAAACAGAAATGCTTCACTGGCCTCTTCTCAAACCAGAGGACTTTCGAAGTGTGATTGCATTTCGCTCTGGACTAAGCCAGTTGTTTGGAGGGGGGAGTCTGACCATTGGCTCTGAGTGTGCAGGATTCTCTCACTCCTTTGAAGTACCTTTGAGTCTCCCAACCCTTAAGAAAAGTAACTAGTTTGCAGGAGGTCGTTGTGCAGGAGGTGGGAGGAGTCCACAGGAAGCTGTCTGGTGGTGTTGCTCATTGTTGAGATTGGCCAGGAAGTCACTAGGAGTGGTGTAAGTTGCTGATGGAGTGTAATACATGTCTATGTGTGTGTGTGTGTGCACACGCAAACACACGCGCACACACACACACACACAGATGGTGTGCACAATAGACTGCCAGCCCTTTCGTGTGGGCGGCTGTGTTCTCAAGCCAACTGAAACTTCTGCGGGGGTGGTTTCACAGGAAAATAAAACAATATTCCCAGCGATTGGAGGACTGGAGCCCATTATACTTCTGTGGCAGCTGCTTGGTGGTTTCTGCTGCATTCGTGATGCAGCATCCCCGGGTTTCTCAGCACTGCAAAGAGCGAGCACCCAAGTCACCTAGCTCACATGTAAAAAATAGGAAAATTACCAAGCTTGTGCTTATTTTAGTACCAAAGGGGATTTCCACAGGCTTAGGGGAGAATTTTCCTCTCCCCTGTAAGCCATCGCTACCTCAAAGGCATGTCTGTGCGGCCAGGTAACGGGGACAGCGTGAAGACAGAAAGACGCCGGAAGGCGGCCCCTTGCCTGGGAATCGCAGGAGACACCAGCTCAGCTTTGATTATATTTTTGGACGCTGCAAAGCTGATGTGGTTTCCTAGTCAACCTTTCATGCTTCCTCATAATGGAGACTGCTGGGTAGACTGGAGTGCTTTTTCTTTTTTCTCTTAAAAGAAGCTGAGATCTCAGACTCGCTGGGTCAGGGAAAGCAACCTTCTCACCTTTCAGCACGGCATGCCGAGTGCCAAAGCTATTCTTGGTTCGCGTGTATTTCCTTGGCACCTGTGCCTCGGTATTTTTTTTTTTTTCCCCTCCAGATCATTTCTGCTGTGCAAAATGTGGCCTGAAATTGGCATCTGCTGTGGCTTGGGAGGTGGATGTTAATGAGACATTAATTCCTGATAACGAAAGCGTGGGCACTCCCCTTCCACTTCAAGCTGAGTGTGGGTCCTTGTTGACCTGGGCAAGGAGGCACAGGGCAGAGGGGAAGAAACCTCTCTGTTCTGATACCCTCCAGTGCCTGCCTTGTCAGGTTTTCCCCGTGTGGACACTCGATCCTTAACCTCAGAGGAGCCTTAACCTAAGAGGTGGTCGATGACCGGCATACCCATTTTATAAAGATGGACACTGAGTTCATTGGCTCTGTGTCAGAATCCCCTCGGGAGAATTTTTAAAAATTGAGATGTAATTTACATACCATAAAATTTATCCTTTTAAAGCATACAGTTCAATCATTTTTGAGTATGTTTATAAGGTTGTGCAACATCATCACTAATTCCAGAACGTTTTCATCATCCCAAAAGTAACCCCATACCCATTAGCAGTCACTCACGATCCCCCTCCCTCCAGCCTCTGGCAACCACGACTCTACTTCCTGTCTCTGTAGATTTACCTATTCTGGACATTTCCCTTCAATGAAGTCAAGCCATATGTGGCCTTCTGTGTCTTGTTTCTTTGACTCAGCATAATGTTTCTGGGGTTCATCCATGTTATAGCACATATCAGTGCTTCCTTTTTTTTAATGGCTGAATAATATTTCATTGTCTGGATATACCACATTTTGTTTATTTGTTTATCCATTCATTTGTCGATGGACATTTGGGTTGTTTCCACTTTTTGGCTGTTGTTAATAACGCTGCTATGAAAATTCGTATACAAGTTTTAAAAAAAATTTTATGTTTATTTTATCTTTTAGAGATGGAGTCTTGCTCTGTTGCCCAGGCTAGGGTGCAGTGGCACAATCATAGCTCACTGCAGCCTCGAACTCCTGGCGTTAAGTGATCTTCCCATCTCAGTCTCCTGAGTAGCTGAGACTACAGACGTGTTCCATTGTGCCTGGCTAATTTTTTCTTTTCTTTTTTTTTTTTTTGAGAGATGGGGTCTTGCTGTGTTGCCCAGGCTGGTCTTGAACTCCTGAGCTCAAGTGATCTTCCTTCAGCTTCCTGAGTAGCTTGGACTACAGCCATGAGCCATTGCAATTGGCTGTGTACAAGCTTTTATATGAATATATGTTTTCAATTTTCTTGGGTATGTACCTAGGAGTGGAATTTATGGGTCGTATGGTACCTCTATGTTTAATGTTTCGGGAACTGCCAAACTGTTTCCAACCGGCTGTACCATGTTCCATTCCCACCAGCAGTGCAGGAGGGTTCCAGATTGACCACATCCTCTCTAACGCTTGTTATCGTCTGTCTTGTCAATTATAGCCATCCTAATAGGAATGGAGTGGTCTGCAGAAGGCATTTTAAAAAATACCAAATGCCCACACTGCCCCCACATCTCTCCTTTCTGAGTAATTGGTTTTATTATTATTATTGTATTTTTAATTCCCCCGGTTGAGTTGCCTGTGCAGGCAGGTTTGAGAACCACTGGGCTAGGAGCAGGAAGTTTCTGGTGCAAATGAGATACTCGGTAGGCCTCTCCCCAGGGCCGGCAAGGCACTCCCCTTGGGCACAAGGTTTGAAAGCGGGCTGGTCGTATGTAATATCTTAATGCTGTATATAAAGATCAAAATGCATATGAAAATTTGGGATAAACAAAATGTCAACGTTTTCTATAAAGACAGCCTGCGACTTGGCACTGGTACAAACAATTCCCCTCCCTCTCCTCACCTAATGCTGGCACTATTAGATCCTGTCTTTATTTAAAATTTTGAATTTTGTTTTTTGTGGATTTTGGGGGTATTACTTTTGACTTTTTTAAAATCCTGCGTTCAAATATTATTTATCTTGATGACTGAGTTTTTGGAGCCTCCTTAAACTTTGCACCCAAGATGAATGCCTCACTGTCCTTACCGTTCTTATCCAGCCTTTACCTGGCTCCCAGATATTGTGACAAGTAAGCACCTTATGTTCTCTGTGATCTCCTTGATTCTCACCTGATTCTCACAACAATGCATTTGAAGTAAGTGATAACATCCTCAATTTGTAGACGAAGATACAAGGGTCAGAGAGAGCGTGACTTGATCCAGTCTTATCCCAGTTTCCCCTTAAATTTCATTAGCAATTCATTCACTTGGCTCAGCAAATAATTGAGTCAAGCTAGGTGCCCTGGTTTTTGTTGATTATGGGACAGGGGACAATAGCCACAGGATAGCCACAGTCCTACATCTGGAGTAGAGATGTAGTTCTCTTTATAAAAATTCACTTTGCAAGCAACTTCTCATGAAATTGATTTTTTTTTTGTACATAGAGCAGAGGTCAGCAGACTCTTCTGTAAAGAGCTGTATAGTCAATATTTTAAGCTTTCTGGGTCATTCAGTCTCTGTGTTGGCAATTACTCAACTCTGCAGTTGTATCAGAAAAGCAGCCACAGACAATATGTAAATGAATGGTTCTGGCTGTGTTTCAATAAAACTTTATTTATAAAAACAGGCCGAGGGCCAGGTTTGGCTTTTGGGCAGTAGTTTGCTGAACCCTGGTGGAGAGGAAACGTATATCTTTTCCCAGAAGCCAGTATGGGAAAAAAATGCCTGGAAAAGTCTGAAATTGGCCTACAAAGACAGAGTCTTAAGAGGCTAGAGACAAAAAGAGAAGAATTCTAAGAGGAAGAAATGGAAGAAGGGGAAATATTATGTTGTGAGAGCTTTTAGTTTGGGAGACATAAAGGGAAATGAGAAGGACAAAGATATTCTAATTGTTTTTTTTCCAGTCATTTTAGGTATAATAAGACATTTCTAATAAAGGGAGTATGCAGTAGTGATTTGAACTAGAGGACTAAGAATTTAGGGACTTCAATTACTTCCCACCCCCACGTTAATTCCGCCACTGACTTCTCGTGAGACCTTTGAATGATTTCATTTTGCCAAAGTGTGGACTGACAGTGCTTAACCACATAGCAAGGTGACCCTGTGGCAATTCCTCACCAACAAGGGAATACATACAACAATCCCTTCTCGGTGGAAGACGGGATGTTGCAATATTTCACTCTGAGATTTCTTTTTCCTATCTGCTGGATCCCAAGTCTCCTGACTCCAGACTACTGTTATTTCCATTACACCACTCAAGTGTGATGCAAGATTTGGCAGGACGATGTCCCACGGTGCATCTAAATGGGAAAAAAAAAACGTATAGTTTACGGGTACATAAACAACGTCAAATGCGATAAAATGGGGCTGCATAGGGCGTAGGAAAGAGGGAGGGAGGGAACCCACATTAAGCGAATTGGGCATAGAAACCTGGATAAAATGCTTCTTCTACGAAACGTTTTTAGAACCTGCAAAAGGCTTTAACATAGAGAGGACCTTTAAATAGTGAGCTTATTTAAAAATACTAGATTTCTAAGCAGTGTTCCCAGGAGAACACTATTGTGGAATTCTAAGGTTGTTCCCCTTAGTCTGGAACTCACAGGCTCCATGGGTAGAGGATGGTCATTGTCAGAGAACATTTGTACCAAAGGTATGATCCTGGGTTCCTTGGCCATGTGGTCGAGCACTAAAGCCTGTGGGTGCCCATAGAGGCTAGAGATTGTGCTGATCTCGGTTTGCATAGCAAACCACTTACTGGCTTGCGGGACTTAGTGTGACTTGTGAGACTTTGGGCAACACTTCTCCTCCTTCAGAGCCTTTGGTCTCACGGACATAAGACAGGAAGAACAGTGCCTTTGCCTCAAGACTGTTGTGAGGATGACCCAAGACGGTGCTTCTCAAAGTTTGGCGTCTGGGCCAACGGCGTCAGCATCACCTGGGAGCTTGTTAACAATGCAGAATCGGACCCCTCCCCAGACCTATTGAATTAGCACCTCTGGGAGTGGGACCCAGAAATCTATGCACAACCCCGCCAGGGCCTTCTAATGCACGTTCAAGTTTGAGAACCGTTAGCCTAGGAGTGGGTTTTTAAATCCTAGCACTATTGATATCTGGGGCTAGATGACTCCTGTTGTAGGGGGCTGTCTTGTGCATTGGGGGTGTTCAGCAGCATCCCTGGCCTCTACCCACCAGACGCTAGTAGCACACCTGACATTCCAAGTTGTGACAACCAAAAATGTTTCCAGATATTGCCAAATGTCTCCTAGTTGAGAACCACTGGAATAGCGTAAGTCAAGTTCATATGGCAACCTCTGAATTAAGTGTTGACTTTTCTTATTTTCATCTTCTGTTTATCCATCTGAATTGAAAGAGAGAGGGAAAAAAAAGAAGCAAGGTACAAGCCTTCTTTACCTTTTCAAGGGTGCCGACACTATAGCCCCAGGTCTCATTATTTAAAAATAGTCACAGCCTTCAAACTTTCTAACAAAATTTTCCTTTGGGTTGAAGCTAAACATGGAAAATCTCAGCTCTGGGGATTGGTGTTAATTTTCCCCCAAGAGGTAAGTAGCTACAAGTGGGGATTTTGGTGGAAAGTTTGAGGTTGCTGGAACTGCAGAGCTTGCTGCCGTGACACTGGGGCTCGTGGTCCCCTGTTTCACCTCGGCTTCCCTTCCCGTGAGAACGCCACAGCTGGGCCCCTCCACGCCCAGTAGCTCCCCCTGCTAATAATAACCAGAACAGGTCTGTTTTCCATCACTGGTGAACTGTCTCTAGCGCCTGGATTTTCCTTCTACGTGTGGCCTGAGTTTGAAGAGGCATCCGAGGCTGGGGAGCATAAATATCCTTGGGCTTCTAATTCTACCTCCACTTCTAACTTGCGTAGAAGATCCTGGCAAGTCATTCAAGTGCCTGAGCGTGCCTTGGTTTCTATGCCTGAAAAACAGATGCTATAATACCTGCGGGAGCATAACTTTTTAAATATTATGATAAAATAGACACAACATTTACCATTTCAACCATATTTTATTATATAGTTCAGTGGCGTTAAGTGCATTCACACTGCTGTGCAACCATCCTCACTGTCCATCTCTGGAAATTTTTTATCATCCCAAAGTGAAACTCTGATCCCATTAAACACAAACTCCTTGATTTAGTCAACTTGGGCTGCCGTAACAAAATACCGTAGACGGGGTGGTTGAAATAGCAGAAATTTATTTCGTTGCAGTTCTGGAGGTTGGGAAGTCCAAGATCAGGGTGCCAGCGTGGTTGGTTTCTGGCGAGGGCTCTCTTTCTGGCTCACAGACAGCTGCCTGCTTGCTGTGTCCTCACGTGGTGGAGAGAGAATGAGCTCCGGTGTCTTCTTTTTCTTATAAGGACACTAATTGCTTCATGGGGACGTCACCTTCAGGACATCACCTAAACCTAATTACCCCCAAAGGTCCCACCTCCAAATACCATCACATCGGGAGTTAGGGCTCCAACGTATGAATTTGGGGGAGACACAAGCATTCGGTGCATAACACCCCCATCTCTTCCACTCCCCAGCCTCTTGTGTACTTTCTGTCTTTGTGAGTGTGACGATTCTAGGTACCTCAAGTAGGTGGAATCGTACAGTATTTGTCGTTTTGGAGAGCATACTTTTGATATGGTGGCGGCTTTTATTTGTAGCATTGATCCTCTTTGAACGCTCCTGGAAGCGTCATCTAGGGCTGGATCTGGCCGTCAGTGGAACGGTCGACAGTGCCCTGGGGAAAAACCAAAGATCAAACATCTAAATGAAAGCTGTAAAACGCTGGCAGTTTTATGGTTATTCCCCAGTAGGGTTTTAGGCCAGGAGTCATTTGGGGGTGGAGAAGAGGCTGCACTTGGAAACATTGTTCCCAAGCACTGAGCCCTTCTTGAGGCAGGCGCCGGGTGCGGCAGACACTCTGGTTTGCCCATCCGAAGCCATCCTTGCTTCTGGAATCCACATCCAGTTCTGTTCTTGCTCATCGGAGTAGCGTGACCTTCCGCGGGTCACCCATGACCGGTCTCAGCAACGACGTTCTCTTAGCAATGACTGGATGATCATGGCCACGTGACCACCCCCATGCTGGCCAGTGGTCACTGGAGAAGGGGTTCCCTAGGCGTGGAAGGGGGCACACGGGAGAAAACGCTCATGTCCTCTGCTGCTGCCCACATGGACCTGCTGTAGCCACGTCGTGCCCACTGGGAGAGAAGCCGCCCCTGGGCCCTTGGTACTGTCGATGAGCCACTCGATGAACCGGTGCTGGGAGCCACGGCGCTTCTGGTTTTCTTGCTCTGTAACTAAAAGATTCCTTTGTTGAAGTCACTTTTACTAGGGTTTTGGTCAGGGGTCCCTCCTGTCCCATGTGGTTCCATCTGAGGCCTGGGCATGCTGCCTTTTGACCTAGCTGGGTCTGTCTGTAAACTTCACCTGAGCCTCTTCCTCCTGGCCTGGCTCGTAGACCCTTCATAAAAAAGAAGACAGATACTCTCTCTCTTCCCCAGAGCATGACTCTATTTTTTTTTTTTAATAAGCCAGATAATACATGCTTATGAGATATAACATACACATCAAAACCCAAAAGAGGGTATACATAACAATTGTGTATAAATATTTATATGTGTATATGCATATTATGTATATATGTATAAGATATCTGTATTACATATGTAAATATACCCATGTGATTATATTATATATAATTGTAAGTTTATATGCATATAGTCACGTGTCCCTTAACGACAGGGATACATTCTAAGCAACGTGTTGTTTGGCGATTTTGTTGTTGGTGATCGTAGCGTGTATTCACACAAACCTACGTGTGTAGCCTACTCCACACCTAGGCTGTGGTACAGCCCACTGCTCCTGGGCTGCAAACCTGTCCAGCATGTCACTGTGCTGAATACTGTGGGCCTTGTAACACAACGGGAGGGGAGTGTGTATCTAAACACAGAAAAGGTACAGTAAAAATATGTTTTTACTGTATTGTAATCTTACGGGATCGCCGTTATATACACGGTCCATCACTGACAGAGACATCCTTATGTGGTGCATGACTGTATATAAATATAAATTATATATATTAAATATATAATGCACGCATATAATTATATATTTATAGGTATATAGAAACATACCTATATATACATATATACACCTATAAATGATAATATTTGTAGGTATATATAAACATATATAGTATGCCTATTTATGAATGTGTATATATACACCTATAAATATATAATATATATGTGTGTATATCTATAAATACATAAGCATACATATGTATGTATAAGTACCTATAAATATGTATAATTATATGTGTATATAAAATATACGTATTACAGACAGGCACATGCTTTGCCCCCAGAGATGACCTTGGCAGGGTAATAGTGGTTAGATGCTTAGACCCTGAGCTAGACTCGATTCCATCTCTGGCTCCACCTTTTCTGGCTGTGTGATCTTGTGTAAACTGCCTAACCTCTTCAATTTCCTTATCTGTACAATCTGACAAATAACGATAAACCCTATTTCATAGGGCTGTTGTGCGGATCAAATGAGATACGCAGGTACAGTGCTTAACGACACCTACTGTGTAGAAAGCACCCGATACATAGGGGTGGTAATGACTCCTCGTCATGACCTTCATTGGAAAGACCTGGATTCCAGGACCAGCTGTGTCACTCTCAGCTGTGGAACCCCAGAGGAGTCGCTTTGCCTCCTGAGCCTGGGCTATGTCATCAGCTTCCAGCAGGGCCGTTGTGGACATCCCCATGGCAGTGGAAACTGAGGCCCAGGTGGGTGAAGTATCGTGTCCAGGTACACAGCTAGGGTCTAGCCTCCCTCCTCTGGGCAGGAGCATCCTCTGGCTTTACCCGCTGCACGACGGGAAGGAAGGCAGAAAGGTGTCAGTTATGTGCAGTTTTCATACATGGCAGATGCCATGGCTGCCCCTCCCCATTTGTTGCTGGTGAGGCTGAAAGTAAAGAGAGGGACAACAGCGGATGGTGGAGAAGGTGGCAACAGGCACTTGGTGACTTCTAGAGCCTCCTTCCCGAGTGGCTTTTACAGAGGTCTCTTCAGTCGGTGCAGGACTTCGATTCTATGTTGCTCATTCTACTACAAAATACAGCAGCAGCAGAGGTCGAAGGGTGTATAATTTGCGTTTGCGGTAGCTCTTGCTAGATTGCTTTTCATCAAGGCTCAACAACTTGCACGTCCACTAGGATTATAGGATCATATGTTTCCTTGGTCTCAAGGCAGCATTTTTGACATCTCTTCTGAATATCCACTTTTGGCGGAAACTTAATATACAGAGCTGGCCGGCCACCAGACTTCGGAGATGGCTTCCCCCAGCCCCCAACACTACAAGTAACAGAACTTGATAATTTTCTCTTTCGGAAGCCTGTGTTAAGTTCTAGCTAGAGCTGGCGTGGTGGAGGATTTTGCCTCTCTCGTGCAGAGCTGAGAAGGGTCACACCAACTCGAGTGCGTGTTCCAAAGAACATTGTGCTGAGACCTGACAAGGAGACAGGCTTTCTCCTCATCCGTGGTCTCACGCCCTTTTCTTTCTCTCTCTTCCTTTGGCTTGTGTTGTTTTGCTCTGGCGTCGGGGATTGTGCATTGTGTAATCAGCAGGAGGGGCGTTACCATTTGCAGGCAGGAGGAGGGCTGAGTGGCCAGCTTGGGTGAGCTCAGAGTTACAGGTCCTGAAGAGATGGAGGAGACCCTCCATCCCCTGGTGCCTCTGTTTCTCCATCTGTAAAATGAGCACAATGACATTGGCCAGGCCCTTCTCTTACTAGGTTGCTTTGCAGGACAAATGACATTATTTACCTGTTTTGTCAGATAATCTCACTCTTTGCTTAAGAAACTTCTGAAGCTCCCCACTGCATAGGAATGAAATGCGACTGCTTTCCGTGGCTGTGATAGGTCCCACACGATCCAGCTCCACTCTGCTTCTTTGACGCCCACCTCCTTTTTCTCTCCCCTTTGTGCGTGATATTCCAGCTCTCCATGCCTGAAGCATGTCAAGTGCTTTCCTACCTCAGGGTCTTCGCACATCCTGCTGTGCCTGGCTGCCTGATCCCGTCTACAGGGAGACTTCCTTTGGCCGGTCCAGGTGATGAACCATCCTGCCCTGTTATATGCTCTAAGCTCTTTGTGGCACCCATTGCATTTATCAAATACAAGTTCCCTGAGGGCAGGGACCAAGCCTGTTCACCATTTTATTTCAGGGCTTAGCACATTGATTACAGGAAATCAATTATTCATTGTCTACTCTGTGCCAGGTGTGGTAAGGGGCTTTCTTAAGACATTATCTCATTTAACTCTACTGTGTGGTTGGTTGTCAACTATTTTCATTATTAATAGTGGCATTGCAATTTATATCACTTGCATGTAACAGCTACGCATAGCCTATGTCTGATGTGATGTCACCGGCTGTTAAGAGGAGAATCAAGTCCAGCTTCTCTGTGTTTTTGTTATATGGTGCTAGGCAGATACTAGGGGTGAAATACTTATTTGATGGGGAGATGGATAGTTGAATGGATGGATGGTTGGGGGGATAAATGGATGATTGGATGAATGGGTGGATGGTTAGAGGTATGGATGGATGGTTGTGTGTGGATGATTGGATGGATGGATTGTTGGATGGATGGGTGGATGGATGATTGGCTTGGTGGTTGCATGGGTAGAGAGATGGATAGATGGATGGATGGTTGCATTGGATGGATGGCTGCAGTGATGATTAGATGGATGGATTGTTGGATGACTGGATGGATGGATAGATGGAAGAATGGTTAGGTCTCAGATCCCTGTAATCATAGGATTCCAGGGTTAAAAGGAACCTCAAGGTTCATTCAGTTCAACATTCCTATCCAAACTCCCCTCTGCTCAGGTGGAAGCCAGTGTGGGTGTGTTTGTGTATGTAGGTGGCAGCTGAATGGTGATGTGGAAATAGGAAATTATGAGTGCCTGTCAAGGCCTGGCCTGTATACCACCGCCTCCAGAGAGCCTTCTCAGATTGTCCATCCCAGGAGTCATCTCTCTGTCCGTTAAGCACTTGGCTTTTGCCACTACTGTACTGCCTGTTGCAGAAGCTGTGCACATCCCTGCCTGCTTCACTGGAGTGAGCTCCTTGGGAGCCCTGTTGGGAACTGCAAGGTGCTTTCCTCTCGGAGTGGTCCAGCCTTTTATAGCTGCTGTGGTGTTTCCCTCCCGGAGCCCATAGCTGCCTCCAGGATCTCAGAGAAATGCATATCCTTCTTCAGATGTGCAGGTAGACACCAGGTAAATACGACTGGAAGCTGTGATGAGTGCTATGAAGGAAAAGAACGTGCTGATATGTGTGGGAGAGATAGTGGGGCAGGGCTCTCATTTGTCTCGACCAGGAGGGACATGGCATTTGAGTGGAGCTCTGCGGGACGTGAAGGACCGAGCCAGGAGTGTGCAAGGGGAGGGTTCCTGGGGAAAGCCCTGGAGTGGAGCAAGCGTGGCTCATTTGAGGAGTGGAAGGACCTTCCTTATGACTTCATTTTGCCGATGGTAGCCACGTGGGCCGCAGTCGCTTGTTTGCTTGTAGAACAGCTAACCAGAAGGCTCGTCCTCCAACCTGAGCCCCACCTGCCCGGCTGGTGTTTGCTTCTAACCGCTGGCCCTGTGGCTAAGATCCTAGGTGCAGCACAAGGAGATCCCAAACGGTTTTTTTTGCCTAGCAAATCTGAGATTAGCATGTAAACTGATGTCCCCTCTAAGGACATCGATGTTTCATTTGAGAATAATCCTGGATTTTTGAACTTGGAGTCACTCTTGAGAGTATTTTTTTAACCTCTCTTTTTTTCCTTTTTGAGAGAGGGTCTTGCTATGTTGCCCCAGCTAGGGTACAGTGGCATCATCATAGCTCACTGCAACCTCAAACTCCTGGGTTCAAGCGATCCTCCTGCCTCAGCCTCCCGAGTAGCTGGGATAACAGGCATGCACCACCACACCCAGCTAGTTTTTCTATTTTTTGTAGAGATGGGGTCTCGTTCTTGCTCGGACTGGTGTCCAACTCGTGGCCTCAAATGACCCTTCCTCCTCGGCCTCCCAAAGTGCTAGGATTACAGGCGGGAGTCACTGTGCCCGGCCATAGACCTGTGTTTTAACACATAGAAAAATGAGTCTGTGAGAGGTTCTGTGGCTTGCCCTAGGTCCCACAGCTCCTAATGACAGACCAGCGAGTCGAATGCAGGGCTTGTAAGTGTGACTTTAGTCTTTCTTTACCTGGGCATTCAAAGGGCATGGTGACGTGGTATGGTTGACCTTAGCTGGACTGTTTTCTGGTTAACTTGAAAATTTCCAACTCTATTTTTGGGTCAGAAATATTTAGGTTGTGTGTGAAATTTACCAAATGGTGAAAAAAAATTCAAAATCAACTGAACTACTCCTTGATTTCCCATCCAAAGCTGTTCAGTACTGAATGAAGGTCGGGAGCCTGTCATATTAAGAATTTGGCAAAAATCCGTCATAAAATAAAACGGAGCGGGGTTAGTGGATGTTTTTAACTTCTGTGCTTCCTCCTGCAGGTTTTTCTAGGTTCTCCTCATTCTAGGGCACATTTAATGGTCAGCATTTCTTGTTCTCTATCCCTCCCATTCCAGTTCTGCCTTGTATCTGTGCTCCATGTCCTGAAAATTCTAGAAAGAGTTATGTTGTGTATTTCGAGAAAAGGATTTGGGGATGTTTGTCTGTTTCCTAAAAGATCTACTGAAAATTTAGGTGGACGTGGAGGCTCATGCCTGTAATCCCAGCACTTTGGGAGGCCAAGGCAGGTCTCTGTTGCCCGAGACCAGCCAGGGCAACATAGTGAGACCTTGTCTGTACATAAAATAGAAAAATTAGCTGAGCATGGTGGTGAGCACCTGTAGTCCCAGCTACTCGGAGGTTGAGGCAGGAGGATCGCTTGAGCCCAGGAATTTGAGGTTGCAATGAGCTATGATCAGGCCACTGCACTCTAGCCTGGGTGACAGAGTGAGACCCGATCTCTCAAAAAAATAAATTAATTAAAAAACATTTGACCCCAGATTTTAGAGGAAGCACCCTATGAGATGTTGAATGTATGTTATATCTACACTGTCCGATACAATAGCTACTGGTCACAAGCAGCTGTTGAGCATTTCAGAGGTGGCTGGTGTGATCATGGAACTGAATTTTGACTTTTGTGCAGTTATATTTTGGCTTTAGAAATTAACATTTAATTTATTAAAGCAAAACAGTGTATTACCTGTATCCTTTCTATACTTGTAAGTTCAGCTCTCACACAGTATTATTCCATTCATACAAGTCTAGCAACTTTTAGCAATGAGGGGATTTTGCATAATATTTGCTTCCATTTAGATCCTTAGTTAATTAAGCCTCTTCAAACAACTGAAACTGCCTTTATAAGTTTGATATACAGGATTTTTTAAAGTACTCTTTAATTGTTTGCAGACAAGCCTTCTCAACTACTTATGTAAACCATAAGCCTAAAAATTAAAACTTACAACTCTACTGTGCCTTAAACCACTTTCTAGTATTGTACATAAATTGAATATAATTTCCCCTTAAAACGCATGTCAGTTACTCAATTGTGCATTTCAAATTAGAGTTAGACAGGTGAAATCTTACTCTAATTGGCTAAATTATATTACATTAAAAGAATATAACATATCCTAAATGCAGACTCTTTCATTCAAATATTAATATTTTGGGGTTAATTATCTTAAACATGTCTATAATTCATTCTAGATCTCCCCAGAATGTAAAGATGCTAACCCATTAGGGACAATGGTTTATCTCACACAATTCTAGGGTTTTATTGCAATGAAGTTTTTTGGGGGGGGTTGAATTCTCTGAATGCCTGAGGTCACGTAATGACCAGAGATTTCAGTGGGGGTGCTGTCTGGATTTTTGGTCTGTGGTCCTGTTAAGATGCACGTTTATTCACTATGCATCTGTGAATGACCCTGGTGTATTCACTGTGTTGATTATTTACGTAACTTCAGTTAATTTGAATTTAACTGTGAATAGCCACATGTGGTGGGTGGCCGTGCGGCTGCAAACCAGGCTTCTGTGGCCAAAGTGGGAAGCTGCTTAGTGGCTGCCTCCATGAGACCTGCTTTTAGTGCATACGTGTTTTATTCTGGATGCATCTGGTCTCACTTTGAGTGGAGCGTCTTAACTTTCCTTGCCCGGTATAGTTCAGCCGTGAATGATGCGGCAACCTATTGCTTAGGGCAGACCCTCCACGGTTGTCGTTGGCTGCTACTTGGGTCTAGCTCTAAGTGCCCCCAGTGGTGCAGGGACCACAGGCGAGGGGTCTCAGACCTTCTGCCCGCCGCCTCCTGTATGCACCTGCCCCTGGCCGTTTTTCTGCCTTTCTCCTTTTAACGATGCCGTCTCTCTGTCACTGGCCAGGAGGTCCCATGGTTCTAAATGTAGGTGCCAAGGGTGTGTCCCCACCCTCCAAGCTCATATTTCTCAGTACAGCTTGGCCCCTGGTGACTGATTTAAGAGGAGGTGAGTGGTGTGTGTGTTACGTGGGGAGGGAATTTAGGCAGACTGGCTTTGACCGGCTAAAGCCATCCTTGGGACAAAAGTGCGTGTTATTATTTACTTTTCATGTAGAGCTCCCTTGTTCCAGAAAGGTTGGGAGTGGTTCCAGCAGCCACACAGGTTAAGTTTGCCTGAATTCTTAGTTTGTCGCCCGGCTTCTAGTCCCCATTTCAGGATTGTGGGTCCTTCCCTCTCTCATTCATGCGGTCCCATCACGCAGTGGGCACCGCAGTGTTTACGGCTGATAGAGACCCGTCTCTAATAGGGCTAGCAGCATGGCCCACACAGTGGCTCTGAAACTTTTACCTGAACTATCTGGGGACCTTGTTGAGAAGAGAAGAGAAGCCCCTGTCCCCCGGAGTATCTGGTTCTGTAGCTTGGGTTGGGGCAGAAGCAGGGGCTTAGCACGAGTATTTTTAACAAGCCCCCCAGATTGATTCTGCTGCAAGCTCAAGTTTGACAACTTTGAAGTGTGGTTTGGAAATGAGGAAGGGGACAGACTTGGGGACAGCCTCCCTCCCTGTTTTTTTATCCACATGACCTTATGCGAGTTACACTGTTACTCTATGACTCCTTTTCTCGTCTCCAAAATGGGAATAATATGGTTCTCAGCCCTTAGGGTTTGTATGACAATTAGACAATGTTAATAAGGCACTTAGCACAGGGCCTTGCACATAGGGCTCAGCACAGCTTAGCTATGATTATGAATATATTATTGTATAATGATTGATTAATAATAGCATTATTATTAACATAGAGCGGTAGGCACAGAGCTAGCATATAAAAAGTATCAACAGATGTCAGTTTTATTATTATAAATATCTAATACAGGTTGAGCATCCCCAATCTGAAAATTTGAAATCCGAAATGCTCCACAATCTGAAACTCCTGAGCACCAATGTTACGCCACAAGTGGAAAATTCTGCACATAAGTACTTAACGCAAACTTTGTTTCCTACATAAAATTATTTTAAAAAGTTGTGTATCTAATTAAAAGTTACACATCTCTGTAATTTGATGGAAATTTTGAATGGCTATTTCTAGCCTTTTCGGTTAATAAAGTCTAGTAAAATCTTAAAAACAAAAACAAAAACAAAAACAACTCAACAACCCCTCCCAACCCAGTTGTATAAAATTACCTATGTGTATAAGGTACATATGAAACATCAATGAATTTTTGTGTTTAGACTTGAGTCCCCTCTCCAAGATATCTCATGATGCAAATATTCCAAAATCTGAAAAAATCTGAAACACTTCTGATCCCAAGCATTTCAGATAAAGGATGCTCATCCCATATAGGCTATATCATATAAATATATAAATATTGTTATATTTCAAATTATATTATGTGTTGTTTTTGAATTATCATCTATGATATATCCATGACTATATATTATACAGTATAAACATATAGCATAGATACAACATTATGTATTGTTATAGCATACATGTTAAAATTACAGAAATAATTCTGTAGGGAAGTTACTCCTGGGCCTGACTTCTAGTAAGTGCTCATTAAATACACGGCCTCTTTTTATTATTGTTTGTAATATGCGTTAGCAGTAATAACGCAAAGAGAAAGAAAAGCCACCAGCAACACTGAAGCTTGAACGGAAAGCAGCCAGAGGGGGCCAGCATTCCTGGGGGGCTGCCTCGGACTGGCGGGTCTCTCTGCTTGGCCCGAGGGATCTTGTTCTCACTGGGGTCCAGGGCTGAGGGGAGAAGGGAAATTTGCCTGCGGATGCAAATCGGCTGGTTACTTGAGACGTTCTCCAGTCAAATAATTCTCCCCTGTCAGCTGGGCCCGGCAAGCGCCAGGGATGTTATGACAATGGTCGCCCTGGCAACCGCGAGGAGGCGCGGGGCCGCTGGCTGCCACTCTGGCAATGTCACTACCCTGGCGGGGTCTGATCACCCGAGAGCCGTGGTCACACAGCCCGGGTGCCGCGCCCGCGGGAGAAGGGGTTGGGTTTATTTTCGGAGGCCGGGCACCCGTCCCCGAGGACGCTGGTTTATTGACAGACTGAGAGAAGCGTCTTGAGCGCCGACTGTATGCGGGCGCCTATCTGAGCGCCGCGGGGAGGGACAAGCAGAGCCCCTGCTCTCTCGGGCGCTGACAGTCTGATGGGTGTGTGGCGCGGAGGCGTAACCATGGAAACCAGTAAACAGGGTGATTTGTGAGGCTGCTAAATGCCACCGAGGGGAAACGCAGGACGGCGTGGCGGTGACAGGGAGGGGTGGTCGCGAACAGGAGGTGACACCGAAGGATGGGAACGGGCTGTGGATGGCTGGAGCTGTGACGAGGACGTCCGAGCGGTGGGGAGAGCCAGCAGGAAGTCGGGGCCTTGGGGACGCGGGACTTGGGGCTCCTGGCTGCTAGCGCGTGCCTGTTAAGGAGAAGGCAGCGATGCGGGATGCCGAGGGGCAGCCCTGAGGGCTGCAGAGCCCGCCTCTCTATCCCTGCGACCTTAAGGTCAGCTGTGCCTCAGTTTCCCCATGTGTTGAATAGGGCGAGAGGCGCGTTGCTGCGAGGTTTTCCTCGAAGGG
Source organism: Lepilemur ruficaudatus (assembly GCA_963574885.1). Taxonomy (NCBI): domain Eukaryota; kingdom Metazoa; phylum Chordata; class Mammalia; order Primates; family Lepilemuridae; genus Lepilemur; species Lepilemur ruficaudatus. Next base: position 52,518 of record CAUYRT010032944.1, read on the forward strand.
CCTGGTCCGCAGGTCCTCGGAGAGTGTCGCCTTCCCACCCAGCTTTCCTGGACCCCACTTTGGTTTTGGGACACAGCACCCGAGGGGGACGCTGCGGGGCTCTGGCAACCCAACCCCGACGACGCGCCCGTGGTCTCTGGGTTTTACTCACACTCCGGGGGAAAAGGGCCCCGTTTCCCATCAGGGATTTCAGACACGATTATTTTTAGCTCTGTCACATGTCTTGGCTTCTTAATTTTTTTTGTTGTCGTTGTTGATGCTGCTAAATTTGCCGTCACGCCAATCCAGAGTACACTAGACAAGCCCGAGCGGAGCCGCAGAGCCCGGCCGGGGAAATTTCCCACCCGCCGTGGGAGGTGCCAGGCTGCCCCCCGGTGGGGAGATGGAGAATTACGCCCCTGGTTCCCGCCTCGGCCGGGTTCCTGCAACCTGGGGTCCTTCTACCCCCACCCTGGGGACCTCCTTTTGCACCCGGGCAGGGCAGGGTCAGATGGGCTCTGCTTGAATGTGCTGCATCTGCGTCTCTTTAATTTGAAGATGGAAACTTTGGACTTTTTTTTTTGGTGCAGTTCAGCCCTGCATGGATTTGAATTGAGGGTGACCTAAAAACCCATGAACCCAGCCTGGCAGGGTGAGGCCGTACAAAGGCCCTTTTCTAATTGTGCTTTTCAACCTTTGATGATCCGTTTCAGCAGAGAATTGTGAAGAAGGCACAGGGCTGGGAATTAAAGGTCCTGAGTTCAAATCCTGACTTCGATGCCTTTTGATGTGCGTGATCGCGGGCACGATTCCAACACCTCCCGAGCCCCAGTTTCCCCAATGATAACCCTCACTTCAGCACTGTCGTGATGCTCAGACAGGATCCATTTTGGAAAATAGTTTGTTTAGTGATGTCGGTGGATGAAGATCAGTCCCCGAAGTTCGCTGAGAGGGGAGGTCAGCGCTTCCCGCGCCTTTGGTGGTGAAGGATCACCTTTCTCTTTCCTGACACTTCGCAGCCACTACTTTTTGTAAAATACAATAAAAATGATTTACTAGAAAAATGAAATGGGGGAAAAAAACCCAAACAAAATCCAACGCTCATTTGGAGAAAATTAGATTCAACAGATGTTAGATTATTCTCAATAGTTATGAAAGTGTCTGAATGCTCTCGCTTGATTTCTGAACTTATCTGATGGCAACTGGCACCTGCCTTGAAGCCCCGCCTGGGACAGCCCCGCCTTAAAGGCAGGGGTGGTGTGCGGTTGAATCTTGTGTCCTTGGCTCTGTGTATTTAGAAAGCACCTAAAAAAAAAAATCTTTAAGTGAATGAATGAGAGGCCTTGCTTCTCCTAGAATAAACAGAGAACTCCCATCATTGTCATCCTGAGATAATGGAATGTTGTTTTTGTAAGAGGCTGTTCTCTTAATTCGGTCTTCTGATGCCCACGCTGAACCTTGGCTGCCCTTCTGTTCTGGCTCCTGCCATGTGGCCTCGTGATTTATTTGCACATCTGTCTTTCCCACCCCACTGGGAGCCCCTGCAGGCCTGGGCTGGTGCCGACTGCTCTAGAAGCTGCTCAGTAAGCGAGCCTGTTGCCCAGATGAGCACACGGCCCTTGGAGGCTGCTGCTTGCCAAGGGTGCTGCACCCTGGCGTCTAGAACAGGGTTCTTGCCTGATTTTTATTGCCCAAGGGCCCAGATATGTAGGATCATCTGAGAAAAAAACTGCTTTCGTTACATAATAATTCAGACACTGGATGGATGTTCCTCATGCTTGCTTGATTCTCAGCATCATTGGGGTTCTTGTCATTCTTACAGATCCCTGGGGTTTTTCCACATTCCGCTGAATCAGAGTTTCTAAGGGAGGGGCCTGGGAGTTTGACTTATAACAGTCATCTTCAGATAATTCTTACGATCAGGAAATTGAGGAAAGAGGGAAATGATGCAAAATGATCTAGTACCTTGGGAGACCTGCTTAAGCTCCATGGCCCTCAGTTTTCTCATCTGTAAAATGGGCATATTACTGAAGCGGGTGTGAAGATTCAATGAAATAATGTATATTAAGCACTTAGCGGAATGCCTGGTGCATGTGTGTGTATATATATGTATATATGCTTAGAACTTATTTAATGAGATGGCTGACGTTTAGGATGACCCATGTGTCTTCATTGTTGGCAAATGTCTGATTTTCCTGAGATTTGTAACTAATTATCATATAGGTAATTCAAGTTTATAGAAAAGTTACAAGATATAGAAGCACAGAAATAAGCAAATCTCATCTGTAATAACCCAAAGATGCAGTTGCTCACATTTGGGGAAGTTCCTTCTGGCCTGTGTGTCTGTGTGTTTGCACCTATGTATAAACACATACACAGATGCATTTTATGTTCAGAAAATGTAACTCCATGTTTGCTGCTGGAAACCAAAGCATTGTGTGAAATCTTGAATTTATTGGGAGGGAGTGGGGGGTACCTGCCTCTTCTTTGCCTGACCCCTTCCCCTCATTCCTGGACTGCAAAAGACTGCCCCCCCCCCAGGGGACTTTGGTGACCCCCCCTGGGGTGTGTTTATCTGATGGCTGATTTTGCTGTACCAGCTACTTCGGAAATTCTAATCGTTTTGTAACACACATGCTGACTTTTTTCCCTTCTCTCCTATTCTCCCTGGGAAAGTACAATGAATAAATAAAGACCTAGTGGTACTGAAAAAACAAAAACAAAAACAAAAACAAAAAAACAAAACCAGGTATGTACTATACCTGTTGTTTTGGCTGCTGTGTTGTTTCCCGTGGTGTGACGTTCTCTGTGAGTCAACAAATTAGAATTTGTTAGACTTGGGTTCAAATTCCAATTCATCCACTTAGTAGCTTGATGACCTTGGGCAAGTCATTGGACCTTTCTGGGCCTCGATTTTCTCCTTTGTAAAATGGGGACAGTCATTGGACCTGTGTCACAGTGTCATTGTGAGGATTCAATAGAATAATTCATAAAACTGGGGGACAGGGCTTCCGAGTCCCCATGTGGGAAGTCCTGCTTTATCTCTGCCCACTCCAGCTTCACTTTCTGGGCAGTTTTCTGGGTTTTGTGTGCTCAGAGTGACAAAGTCTCATCCTCAAAGGTCCCCAAAGGATTGTTGTTCCCTTTGCCTCAAGGGGAAGGCTAGAACCTGAAGCCACCCTCCCCCCCAGTTTCGTCACTCCACCTGCTTTCTGACCCCGCTCCCCTCATTTCTGCTGCGTCATAGTGAGGTATGGTTCTAGCTCCCAGGCAGGTACAGGATTCCAGTCTCTGGGTGACCCTGGAAACACATCCCCTGAATCCAAGTACTCCTTCAACAAGACACGGATGTTTTGGGTGTGTCTTCTGCACAGACATCATCTCATGTGATACCTCAGCAGGCCTGTGGGAGGAAAGGTGATATATGCACCCATTTTACAGACAAGCAAGTAGAGGCTCAGAGAGCTGAAGTGACTTGCCCAAACCTCAGAGCTGGAATTCAGAAACTCACCTCTCCCACAATACCTGGAAGCCTTCTTAAGATGCATAACGCCCCCTCTCCCTGCCTTGAGAGATTGATGCCCAACTTTTGGATTTTCAGTTCAGTGGAAAGAAGCCATGAACAACTAACTCATAGTGCAGGATCCTGATAAAGAGAGGGAGCTTTGGGCTGAAACCCTGGCTCCCCCGACCCCTTAAGTACCTCTATGGACCCGGGCATATGGTTTAACCTGCTGAAGCCTCAGTTTTCCCGTTCACAGAATGAGCCCAAAATGCCAGCCTCACAGCCAGCCGGGTTGCACGGATTAAAAATGAGCAAATGCTTTCAAAGTACTTGGCCCCCGGCGCCAGGCACGCTGTAAGTGTTTAGTAAGTGGTGGCTGCCGTGATGGGTACTGTTCTTGAAAATGCTTTATCACGGTTGACAAAGATGCCCCCAGCCGACCTCACAGAACTGCTTGCCTCGTGGGCTTTGGACCAGGTAGCAAAGGAATGCCGCGTGCAGAAGATTAAAAAGAATAAGGCAGATCTGCCTGAGCTAACCTGGCAGGACCCTCCAGGCTTGCCACGAAGTGAAAAAGCGACCCGCACAAAATGCACGGTGCTTCATACAGTTTATGCGAGAAAAAAAAATCCTACGTAAAACTGCACCGCAGAGTTTCAGCAGGCCCGTGTATGTGGGTATAAGAATGGGCAGAGAAAGGTCTGGAAAGATGGGCACTGAACTAATCTCAGTGGTTACCTCCACCACCTCCAGGGAGAGGGGGACCCGCTTTCATGGGAGTGGGCAAAGGGAGCTTTGACCTTGTCTGAAATGTTCTAACTTTTTTTTTACAAGGTAAATATATGCATGTGTTTATTAAATAATGAAAGTAAACTAAAAGAAATGTATCTTTTTTATAACATTGGGGCTTTTGAAGCAGACTCGGTTTGAATCTTGGCTCTTCCCTTACTAGCTGTGTGACTGTGAGCAAATCATTTAACTTCTCTGTGCCTAATTTCTTCTTTGGTAAAAAGTAGGTCTTAAGGATATGTTGAGATGATGCATATAAGACCTTCAGCGTGGGTCTGGCACATGGACAGGCTCAAGAATGCTACTTTTATTTTCCTTTTTACACTTACTTCATTTACTCTTCCAAAGCTAGAAAGGGCACCTTTAAGGTATCTAGTGTCTTATCAATCGATTTTAATGCAAGAAAAACTGTGCAAAATTCTATAATAGAGTATGTACAAATAAAGTCCCAAGGAAGAATTTAGAAGATTTTGCTGGGGTAGGTGACATTTGAGGTGGGCTTTGGAGAAAAAGTCAGATTTTCACGAGTTGGTGGGGTAGTGTATCAGTTAGCTATGGGTCCCCGTGCTGCTGCATAACAAACAACCACAAAACCTCAGTGGCTTAGGAGCATTTATTGACTATGGATCTGGGGTCAGTGGCAGATTGGTGGCTTTTCTGAACTGGGATGGTCTCACTTATAGCCAATAGCCAGGCAACAGTTGGCTGTCAGCTGAGCTAGGATGGTTTTGGCTGGGATGTCTGGGAGAACGTGACTCTGCTCTGTGGGGTCTGTCATCCTTCAATTGACCAGCCTGGGCACGTTCTCATGGAGATGGCAGAGACCCAAGAGACCAGGTAGAAACACACAGGCTGCTTTCTATTGGCCGAGGAGAGTCACATGGCCACCCTAACTGAAGAGATGTGGATGTTGCAAAGGGTACAGATGTGGGACGGGGGATAAAGGATTCGGGTCATCCTCACGCTCTACCACGGGTGGGTATGGGACTGACTTCTAGGTAGGAGGACTCTGAGCAAAGGCACCGAGAGGTGACATTTGAGATCATGTGTTTAGGGAATTGCATGGAAATAAACAAGTCAAGGAAGGAGAAAAGGAGTAGAATTAAGCCCCACGTAATAGTCGGCAGAGTCAGAACTTGATTCTGTAGGACAGAATTTTCCAGACTCATAAATTTGATACCACCATCAGACTTTTTGCCACATCTATGCATTTTCTTTAAACCAACTCGATTTTTTTTAACATATGTGCATTTAAAAAGTAGGCTTTGCACAACAATTGTCATGGAAAACTAGTATCGCTTGCCATAAGTGGAAAGCAATCAAGAAAATAAATACAATGAACACAAAAGTGCCATGAAATTGAGCTTCATATTGTCTGAGTCCTGTTCTTTGTTATAAAGAGATTGGCAAGTGTTGGAGGGTTGTTGAAGACACAGTGTCACTGAACAGAGACTGTGTCCCTTGGTGTGGTCGGATGGCTGGAGGGAGATCTGGACCGGGAAGCACGTGCTCACTATGTGATACAATGTTACTTAATGCCACACCTGGGTGCCACCTCAAGCTATCAGTGATGCCTGCAGGTGGGAAGCACTGCTGTTTTAGAGGGCATGTTTGAGCAGGGTGGTGCCAACCGCGGTTCCACTGGGTCCTGCCATTCAGCTTCTGGTCTTAGCCTGGTTTTTGCCATATTCTGTGGCTTTCTATATACTGAGTGCTTCTGTAAAGGGATGAGACACGACATCACCAGCTTCCCGATTGACACTGCATCCTCTGTTTCTTTCTTTAAGAAGTAGATATAGGCAGGGTGCGGTGGATGACGCCGGTAATGCTAGCACTCTGGGAGGCCGAGGCCCTGGCTTGAGCTCAGGAATTTGAGACCAGCCTGAGCAAGAGCCAGACCCCCATCTCTACTAAAAATAGAAAAATTAGCTGGGCCTCATGGCTCATGCCTGTAGGCCCAGCTACTTGGGAGGCTGAGGCAGGAGGATTGCTTGAGCCCAGGTGTTTGAGGTTGCTGTGAGCTAGGCTGACACCACGGCACTCTACTCAGGGCAACAGAGTGAGACTCTGTCTCTGAAAAAAAAAAAAAAAGAAAGAAATCCAGTTGTAAAAAGACCAAGT
>CAUYRT010032945.1:0-16478 GCA_963574885.1 Lepilemur ruficaudatus
CAGCTACTTGGGAGGCTGAGGCAGAAGGATTGCTTGAGCCCAGGAGTTTGAGGTTGCTGTGAGCTAAGCTGACGCCACGGCACTCACTCTAGCCCGGGCAACAGAGTGAGACTCTGTCTCAAAAAAAAAAAAAAAAAAAATGATACATGATACATCTACGCAACAGAACGTCATAGCCATCAAAATTATGTTTTCTAAGAATTTTGTCTTGTGATGCACCATGATTTCTGTAACCGATCCTTTGTTGTTGGACGGCTGAATTGTTTCTAGTTTCCTCAGATCTGTTCTTCCTCCTGTGTTCCCTGTCCTCTGCTGACCATCCAGTCTTCCAAACCAGAAACCTGGGAATCGATTTTGGATTTTCCTCCAACTTTCCAACCCATCCTGTCTTACCCATCCATCCAGTTCTTTGGAGTCTGTCTTCCTGGAATCCCATAGGTCCATCCCTTGCTCCCAAACCCAAGTCCACCCCTCCAGTCCAGGTCTCATCATCTCTTGTCTGGATCTTCCCAGAGACTGCCATTGACAGGGCCTGTCTTGCCTGCTGAGCACCCGCAGCCCAGTCGAGTGACTGGAACATAACTGGCATACAATAAATAACTGCTGGATTCCATTCATTTATTCAATAAGCATGTGGTGAGTGTCTAGAATGGGCCGCCTCCACCTCCCAGACCACTTTTCACTCTGCTAGAATGCTCTTTCCATATACAAATCAGATGACATCACCAGTGCCCACAGAAGATCCGAGCTGCTTAGCCAGTTTCAATTTCAGCCCCGCCTTGCTAATTCAAATCTCCACGCGTTGGCTGGTGCTACTCCTTGTCTCTAACATCCTGCCCACCTCCATCCACACGATCTGTCAGGCTTGTTTTCTAAGACTCAGCACCCGCCTCTCTCATCTATCCCGACCCCCTCCATCCCACGGCAGAATGACCTCTAACCTTTGAGAGGTGGTAAAATACGTACTTAAGATCCCTGGTCCTGGAATTCAACTTCAGCTGTGGTCACTCACTGTGTGCAGACCCTTGGCAAGGAACGAACCGTTTCCTTATGGATAAACCAGGGAGACTATTAGTATTTATCTTACTGGCTGCTGTGAGAACTAATGAGGTAGTTCAGGTTGGGCACACATTAGTCCCACAAGGGCAGAGGCCCACATATGATTCAATTCTGTGGCCCAGGGCCCAGCCCCGCAGGCAGCAAGGCAGCATCAGAGTGGCTACAAAGGAGATGTGACTTCCACCCCAGGCTTCCCACCGGTCAGTAGCTCTTCAGCCTCTTCAGTGGACTGTCTTTGCTCCAGCCACTCCCTCCTCGTGTCTCCCACCTCTGTGGCAACATCTCTTTCTTTGGCAAATTCTGCCTGTCCCCCAAGGGTCAGCCCAAAAAACAGGTCTTAGGGTAAACTTCTCAGTCTTGGCCCCATTCAGCCTGAGCGGGCAGACCCCAGTTACTCTTGTTCCTGTCTCCGTGAGAGCTGTGCGTGTATAAGGGAGGTAAAGGTATGTATAGTGGGACACAGTAGGAAAGGAAGGGCAGAGAAATGTTCAAGACCTTGGGCAGAACTGGGGAGCCCTCCTGGGTGGGCCAGATGTGGACTGATAGGAAGGGCAGGTGCCAGCCTATATCGAGCACAGTCCCTTCTCTAGGGCCTGGCAGGTACCAACAGTTTCCCACCCAAGGTTCCTGCCTGTGCCTGCCCCCTCCACACCTACAGGAGGGAGCTGAGCAGGAGGGGCAGGGAGAGCCAGGACTGGGCACAGCGGGGCTGTGTGCGAGGCTCCGGGCTGCCTTTCACAGACATTACTTCATTTACATCTCTTCAACTTTCACCCACTTCACAGGTACAGATCCCAAGATGAAGCAACATGTTCATGGTCACGCAGTCTGCAAGTGGCTGTGCCAAGACTGAAATCTGAGTGTCTTGTCTCCAAGACTGTGTCCTTTCTGCCACACAATTTATATCATCACTGCAGTTCCCACCTTGGGAAGTCTGGGGCTTGGGGTCAAAGCTGCATGAGACCTCCCTCTGCCCTCCACTCTCCGCGAGCTCTAGGGTGAGTTAGGGGCCTCTCTGGTGCACATCCCATTTTATAGAGGGGACTGATGCCCGGAGAGGTGAGGGGACTTGCCAGGCTGCATACACAGCTGGCAAGAACCTGAGCTAGATTTGACTTCAGAGCCCAGTTCTATGACATGAGAGGGCCTCTCTGAAACAATCTTTCTTGGCCTGTCCCATGTGCTAAAAGCCCCATATTTAATCACTATGTGAAACTGTAAGAAACTGACTTACTAACTTCAAACCCTTTTGGGACTCTGATGAAAGCCCTAGTGCAGCAGGGAAAGCTACTCTTCTCTTCTTACCTTTATTTTTTCTTGGGAAGAGAAATGACCAATTTGATTACTTAGATTTGAGGATACTGAGTGTATCACATTTACTGGTGGGAGGTGAGAAGTCTCTTTCCCATGCAGGAAGCTCTTCTTGGCATCTATGCAGCAGGGGGAGGCTGAAGGAGCAGGCCATCTCCCTGCCTCTGCCCTGCGTGCTTAGTGCACAGAAACTTTCACTGCCTTAGGTTGTCTCTCAGCCAGCAGTGGCCGAGAGTGATGCTGACCCTGGGGAGGGAGGGAGTCCTATGCTTAGGCCTCACATCCCAGGGAGCCCTGAGTCAGGGAACTGGGAGCCTGACACATCAACAATTCAGTGCTGCTTTGATTCTTTCCTGTCTCTCATTGTCCTGGTGTACAGTTTCCTCAGAAATTTCAGGGAAAGGAGAAACAGTAAGACCAAAATATGATTTGGGCAGTTCTGTTTTCCCAGCCATAAAACTATCAAGTACCAACAAAAAAACCTCAGCCTATCTCCTAAAAAAAAAAAAAAAAGCTATGGCTCCTCTTCTCATAAAAACGTACACAGGCACAAACACATAACGTTTTGCATACCATTGCAGAGACTTTGGAGTGTAGAAAACCGATTCCACCATCTGTGACCCAAGGCAAGTCATGTTTTCTCTCTTTAAGCTCCAAGTTCCTCATGCGTAAAACAGGGATGACAAGACCTGCTTCCCAGATAGCTGCAAGGGTTCAATGAGATGCCATGCACAGTGCCAGGTATACAGCAAGAGCCCCACGACTCTTAGCTGCTGAGAGTGCCGCAGGAGCCACGGGCATGGGGCAGAGGGTGTGGTCAGCAAGGGCAGCTTGGGAGAGGCGGTGCACAGCCACACCTGCACACAGCCACAGGCTCCAGTGGGGAGCTAGCTTTTCCCTCCGGTTCCCTGCAGACCTCCCTGCTGCTGGGTGACACTGCCAGGCCTGCCACCAGCACAACAGTCCTGTCCCACAGGCCTGTGCCTGCATGTGTCCAAATCTGGCCCAAGGCCTCTCACATCTCATTTCCCAGACCCACAGGACACAACACAGAGGCCTATAAAGCCAGCCAATGCCGCTGGCCCAGCACGGGTCAAACCTCCCCTCAGGGCCAGCTGTGGGCTACATTCCTTGTCAAATCCCTCCTCCTCCGGGAATGTCCCCACCTCAGTCAAGTCTGGACCCAGCTCCCCTGTGTGGAGCTGCCAGTCTCCTGCTGATGCAACCTGTTCTGCTCTTGTCAGAATAGCCAGGAGCAATGGGGAAAACATCTGGAAAGAAATTGCCTTCCCCACCAGGCTCCTGCGATAATGTTTCCTGGCACCTTTGTGGGATTCTGCTGCTCAGCGGTCTGGGAGTAGAGAGATTAACTGTAGCTGGCTTTCTGCAGCAGGAGTAGGGCAGACGTGTGCACTCCTGTGCTCCCACTGCTACTGCCTTAGGACAGGCCACCGACTCTCATGGGGTCACTCTAACAACCACTGCCCTCATCTTGCCGTCCTCCAGTTCACTCACTTCCCTGCACAAATATGGTCGCGACATGCTCAGGCTTAAAACCTCCAGTGGCTCTCCACTGCCCACGGACTGTTAGGAGTGTACGTCTAATTTTGAACCCTGACACCCCAACTACTATAACTCCGTGCCCCTTGGTGGGTCCTTCACTCTTTCAAAGTTTCATTATCCTTATCTATAAAATAAGGGCAAAAACACTAGTTCCCACTTTATAGTGTTTTTGTGTTATGACGATTAAAAGTCATGCATATGTTTGGCATAAAGTCATGGCAGCTTCTGCTCTTATTAGTCCTCAGAATAAAGTTCAAGCTCCTTGATGTGACTTTGGTTTACAAGATCCCTCACCATCTGTCCCCTGCTCACTCAGCTGCATCTCCAGCCACTGCCCCCAATCCATGCAGGCCCATCTCTAATACCTGTGGGGCCAGGCACAACATTACAAATGGACGTCCACATGCCACATGCCTAAAATTTAGACTCTAAATACTTAAAGTTATAAATCAAGCTATCAAGCTGTTAAATAAAATATATTCTATCCTTCCATGAACAATGACCTGGAGGGCCAGGTGTGAATCTGGAATTCTGACCCTGGAGATCTGTGCTGGACCATAATGGTGAAGGGAGAACTAGTCCCACCCCACAGGAAGTCTTGCACACATGTACAGACTCCTCACCCCACACATCTAAGCTCTGCTCACAGCCTCTGCAAACAGCCCTCCTTGGGCTTAGGGTATGTGCAGAGGTTGTACTCTGCCCTCAGGAAGATGAAGTGGATGTGGCGCCATTAGGGCGAGAAATTCTGCGGTCTCCAGTACCTGGTAATGGCCTCTCGAGGCAGATGGATCTGGAGTGGGCACATCCTTCTTGGCATTGCATATTCCTTTTTACTCCACAGCAAGGGGTGTGGCCAGAGGAGGGCCAGAGTAGGGTCCAGGGCAGACCCTCCTTATTCCTGGGTCAAAGGACAGTAACATACCTATGCCATACCCCAGTTATACTGAATTATTTTTAACTCACTAAATACACCACACTCTGCCACTCTTTCTCTGTGCCTGAAACACTCATGTTCACCTGGCCAGCTTCTACAGGGTGAGGCTGGAACAAGCCCTTAGCCCCAGGGCTTATGTAAGTATCCTGAAGGCCAAGAGATGGGGTGGCTGACCCTCTTCACCAGGTGGCATCTGTACCCTTGTGCCCAGGCCATGTTGCTCTCCTTGGTCCTGTGGCTGGGCGTTCTGCCTAGCAGGCAGGCAGGCGATATTGTTCTCAATCTCACTTCCGTGAGACTGACTGTCTCAGCAGTATTGTCATGTGTGCTGTCCCATTCAGTTCTTACCGCAGTATAACAGGTAGCATGTGGGGAAACTTTTATGATCCCCATTTTACAGAAGAAAATGAAACTCAAAGACATCAGCTGTGGCAGAGGAAGAGACTGGTGTCAGTTCCTAATACTGAGGCCTGTGCTATGTCCACCAGCCTTAAACAGTGAAGGAACCGGGGGACAGCAGCCGTTCTGGCTGGCCCAGGTGCGGCACCCTCAGAGATCTGCGCTACTGCTTTGCACTCCATCAAGTATGGAACCATAATTTACATATTAAACCCCATTTGAGTTTGGCTATTATAAGTAACACTGTATTAAAAAATCTTTGTGTGCAGATTTTTCCTTCCTTTGGGGGATGGCTCTTAGTACTAAGTGTCATTTCCTTTCCCAAGTTTGTCCCCCATTTATACTTCAACCAGTAGCCTCTGAGAGCACCTGTCACTGCACTCTTGCCAGCACCATATATTATCATTTAAACACATTCTTTAAAAATGTGATAGGTGATAAATGGCATCCTGTTGCCTTCGCATGGGTTTCTCTGACTGCTAGGAAGGGTAAATATATTTGTGTTGTTCACTAGTTGTATTTCTTTCTGTGTGACCTGTTCAGGCTCCTGCCCACTATCTGCTGGGATCCTAAGGGTTTTCTTGTTAACTTTCATAATAATAACACCTTGTCATGTTTTCTAAATATATTTTTCAAAGTTTTGTGGTACAGTATTTTTGTTTAACTTAGTTTAAATTCTCATATGTTGTCAAATTTGATTTCTTCTAGCATTTCTGTGCCTTGAAAGTTCTTTCCCTCCAGGGATTTGATTTCTATTCTTTCTTCAAAATTCCCTTTGGTTGTATTTTTATATTTTACTTTCTAGTCCATTTTGAATTTATTTTGATGTATTCTATGAGGAGAGGGTCAAAAACCTTTTTGAAAGCTATATTTGGAAAAAAAGCAATGAATAAAAGAGGAGGCAGCCTGGGGCGGACCGTGTGATGCCAACAGACAGCTGAGAGGCAGAGCACAGGGACTGTTTAGTTCTCGCTTCTTTATCAAGGAGAATGATCTTGGCACTGCAGAAAGAAGATCAAACATGACTATGAGGAAAGACATGCCCCAGAGAGGCAGGAAGAGAGCAAAAGGATGCCAGGGTCTGAATCTAACAAGACGACCTCCCAGGGCCATGAAAGAAAGAGGCGGCCTAGTTGGGAGGAAAGAGCCCTGACTGCGAGTCAGAAGCTTCGGGCTGGCATCTGGACTCTCCCAGAAGTTACTGCCCTACTCTGGGCCTCAGTTTCCACGTTTATTTATTCATTTATGTAGCCAACTATGCTTCAAACGCTGCAGGAGGTGGTGGACTTAACGGACAGAAACAAGGCAGGTCCTGCCCTCCGGGGCTTATAAGAAGAGGAGCATCTCCCACGGCCTTGGAGAGGGGAGTAGGCAGAACACGGAGACGTGAAATAGGATACATATTTTGGTACATCCAGAGTGGAGAGTACAAGTTGGGTGCAAGAAGGAGTGGCAAGGACAAGGGAGGGCATGGAAGGGGCCAGATTGTGGAGTGCTGTGCTACAGAGTTTGACTTTGATCCTGTAGGCTGGTGGTTCTCACACTTGAGCCTGTGTCTGAATCACCCGGGGTGCTTGTTAAAACAGACTGCTGGGACCACCACTGCAGTCTCTCATTCATAACATCTAAAGCCCCCTCCCCTACTAAATGTGTTTTGGACAAGCTGCCAGGTGATATTGATGCTGCTGGTATGAGAAGGAATTTTGACAACTATTGGATCTAGGCAATGAGGAACCATGAAGCAGGACAATGAGGCAGCCAGGTAGACACTTCAAGGAGGGTTCCTTGGAATACAGATGTGGGAATGGAAGGAGGGAGAACTGACTGGAGGCAGGGAGGAAGGAAGCTGCTGAAATGACCCATGCCAGACTTTTATTTTTTAGAGTTGTCCAAGCTGGAGTACAGTGGCTATTCACAGGCATGATCATAACTCACTGCAGCCTTGCTTGAACTCCTGGGCTCAAGCAATTCTGCCTCAGCCTCCCAAGTGTAGCTGGGACTATAGGCGCACACGACAATGCCCAGCCAGACATTTTTAGAAGGGAGCCTCAAGGAGTGGGAGGCTGAATGGTTAAATAGGGAATGCAAGGGAGATGGTGGAATCAAGGGTGCTTCCCAGGCTTTTAGCTATGAACTTGTGAGAATCAGGGACTATCCCTGGAACCTAGCATGGTCTGGTACACAATAAATTTCACTGGATATTTGCTGAGAAGTTGCTCCTTTAAAGGGAGGGCAGAAGTTGAGTCCATTGAATTTAGAAATAGAAGGTCACTGCCAGTGGAGATTTGGCCAGAGCCAGACTGGAAAAGCCGAGAAATAGAAGGGGAAACATGGAGCTGCTAGGACAGGTGGTGACTCTTCCCAGAAACTTGAAAGAGAAGGGAAGGAGAGGGTGAACATGAGCTGAAGAGAGAGCTTTTATTTATTTATTTTTGAGACAAAGTCTCTCTCTGTCACCCAGGCTAGAGTGCAGTGGCATCATCATAGCTCACTGCAACCTCAAACTCCTGGGCTCAAGAGATCCTCCTGCCTTAGCCTCCAGAGTAGCTGGGACTACAGGTGCACACCATCACATCTGGTTAATTTTTTCTATTTTTGGTAGAGACAAGGTCTTTCTTTTGCTCAGGCTGGTTTGGAACTCCTGAGCTCAAGCGATTCTCCTGTCTCAGCCTCCCAGAGTGTTGGGATTACAGGGATGAGACACTGTGCCCAGCCAAGGGCTTTTATTTTTAAGGTGAGAGAAACCCAAACAAATATATAGATGTGAGAGAAGGATCCAGTGAAGAGGTGAGAAGGGAGACAAACAAACAGAGGCAGCTCCTGAGAAGGTGGGAGGAGACGTATCCAGAGCACAGGAGAGAAGTGACCCTGAAGAGGAGAGACACAGGAGGGATGGTGGAGCAGGGGAGTAGGGACAGGTATGGATGCAGCTACATTTGTGAGTGTGGCTGGGAAGCTGAGCTCTTCAGTGATGATGACCTTTATGTTCCCTGTGTAGCTAGACATGAGATTTCTGCTTGGAACAGGGATGCAGTTACAGCAGAACTCAGGATGGTGAGGGTAGGGTTCTGAGATCATTGACCAGGGACAGGACATGGGAATGGGAAGCAGCACCAACATCCTAGTAAAGTACCACCGCCAGGTGTTACAGCTTCAGCTGTAATTTCTCTCTCTGTGGGTAACATGCAATCCCTGGTACTGGACTAGCTGGATGCAGAGAAAGGGAGAAAGGCACTGGGAGAGGGAGTTGTCAAGGGAGTCAGACAGTGTTTGAGGCACAGGACTCCATGCCATTTTGGTGATTGATTTGGATTTGCTGAATGAATGAATGAGAGGTGTCACAGTGCGATGGTTAAAGTGAGACACCTTTGGTCCAAAATGTGGCTCTACTACTTACTACTGCTGCTGGGATGGCAGGTGGAGACAATGCAAGTAAATCATGGAGCCCAGGGCCTGGCATGGAGAGGAGCTCAGTAAACAGCAGCTCTTCCCATTCCATAGGCCATGGCAGGCAGGAAGCTGGTCAGGGCAGGATTCTAGGCAGGAAGGTATGCAGTCAGAGTCATTTCTTAGGAAGATCCCTGGGGCAGTCAGATCTGGGTTTGAATTCAGCTCTACCACTTAATTTTACTTGTGTGACTTTAAGCAAGTAAGTCATCCTTGCTGTGCCTTGGTTTCTTAATCCCTAAAATGGGGACAACAATAGTACCCACCTACGAGGGTCATTATGACAACTGAATGAAGGACTTCCAGGAAAGCTGGTACACTGGGGAGCTTAGTAAGTGGCAGCTGCAATGATGATGATGATTG
This sequence comes from Lepilemur ruficaudatus, assembly GCA_963574885.1. NCBI lineage: Eukaryota > Metazoa > Chordata > Mammalia > Primates > Lepilemuridae > Lepilemur > Lepilemur ruficaudatus. The sequence goes on from CAUYRT010032945.1 coordinate 9,080, forward strand.
TGATGATGATGATGGAAGGCAAAGGAAGAAGAGAAGGAAAAGAAGCAACAAGAGGAACAGGAAGAGGAGGAAGAGAGGCAGGAAGAGGAACAGGAAGAGGAGAATGACAATGATGGTAATTATGAGGTAGAGTAACCAAAGGGTCACAAATGACAGTGATGGAGGTTAGGTTGGGATGCAGTAATGTGGGGTGGGCATGAGGTCTTCCTGGCCCTCACAGGGAGAAGGAGCTGTGTCTGCTGGTGACGGCTGCAAAGGAAATGGGATCTTAGGAGACCTGGTCTTGGGCATGGTGAGGAGATTGTGTGGTGGGGACCGCGACTGCTGGCTCAGCAGCAGGAGGCCTGCACTGAGTCTCCCCAGAGGTGAGCTGCTGCCCGGGCCGGGCTCCTTCTGGGCAGAGTCCATCCAAAGGCTCTGCATCCCTCTTAGGCCTGAACAGGGTATAGGTTTAGGTGCAGATGGACATTCAATCCCCATCTTGGGCCTGGTCCAACAAGGCCTCGTATTTGAGGACCTGATGGCTCTGTTTGCCCTGTGGACTTCCCAGCTATTAGCCCACCTGCTGCCTTTCACGGGGAGCCTCCTTGTCTCTCCCTTGTCTAGGTCTGGCCTTTGACACCTGCTTCTGGGTCATCTCGTAGGCCAAGCCCTACAGCCTGGACAGAAAAATGCTCCACTCCCCAGTGCAACTGGGCTTCTAGTAAAAAAATAACAAATAACATTAATAATTGCCATAGACTGAGAACTTCAGTTCTCTGTGCTAGGTGCTTCTACATTTCTTCTTACTTGTTAGAACAATGCTGAAAAATGAATAGTACTACCCATCTACTGTACAGATGAGATTCAATCTAAGGGGGCTAGGTAATTTGCCTGAGATAATGCCAATAATGATAGAGTCTGAATTTAAACTCAAGTCTGTGTAACTCCAAAGCCTAAGCCATTTTACTCTCTTAAACTGTGTTGTCACTCCCCAATTCAGGGACCCAGTTCTCCTGTGCATGAATGTGGGGCCCTGGCCCGACTCTTAGATTCCCCTCTCCCTCCCTCCCTCCCTCCCAAGGGACTGACTGAACTGTAGCTAGAAGGTCAAGATTGCCCAGAGGCCAACCACTCCCTCCCCCACCCTTCTGCTCTCCCTTTCCCCTGCTGGGCGGGGGCCACACCCAACCAATCCAGCCAGGCCTTGGCTCACTTGCTGAATCCGTGTCCTGTCGGAGGCTGCTCAGCAATGAGGCCAGGCTTCTAGGTTTGGAAGTGAGGAGGAGGGGCAGGAGGATGAGGTGTCCCCATCCTTCGTCCAACACCAGGAGGAGAATGCACAGGCCGCAGTGTCTGAGACATGAGACAGCATGCCTTGACATATCACCTTCATGTGCCATGCTCTGTCCACACAGAAGGCAGCATGGTCTCTCGGCCTCTGCACATGCTTTTCCCTTTGCTTGTGACACTGTCTCCCTGACTCACTCCAGCTCAGGAGTGATTCCTCCAGGAGGCCTTCTCTTGTCCCCAGGGCTGCTTTAGGCCTCTCCCCACCATAGCACCTACCACACTGTACTCAAGTTTTGGGACTGTCTCTCCCGCTAGACTGTGAGCTACTCCAGGTGGGAAATAGTGCTTCATTCCTCTTTGTGTTCCCAGGGGCCAGCACAGAGGAATCTCACTAATGCCTGGTATACAAGCAAGTGCAGGGCACCACTGCAGAGGCACCTCTCAGAGGACTCACACGTAAGCTGGAGGCTGCCTCCTCCTACTAAGGTCTTACATGCACCCCAAGGCCCTGGTTCCACCCTCCCTCCCAGGCTCAGTGCTCCTCCCGCCCACACACTGGTGCTCTTCTGAGCTGCCCTGAGCACAGCCTGCTGGGTGCTCCTACCTCTGCTTGCTGGCTTGGTTAAGGCTCTTGGGATCTGGGAGATAAAGGGCCTTTTTGTAACTTGTTTGGAGTTATCGGTGCTACTGTCCAGTGAATCAGGGAACCAAATGACCACAAACGGTGAAGAGGAGAGGTCCCAGGTGGAGGAAGAAAGTATGACCAGCTCTGGCACAGGTTGTTTGGTTTTCCTTTCCTACATATTCCCCCTTCCCGTGTCCCATTCGGACTTTTTTTTTTCCTGAGACAGAGTCTCACTTTGTTGCCTGGGCTGAGTGCCGTGGCGTTAGCCTAGCTCACAACAACCTCAAACTCCTGGGCTCAAGCGATCCTTCTGCCTCAGCCTCCTGAGTAGCTGGGACTACAGGCATGCGCCACCATGCCCGGATAATTTTTTCTATATATTTTTAGTCGGCCAATTAATTTCTTTCTATTTTTAGTAGAGACAGGGTCTCACTCTTGCTCAGGCTGGTCTCCAACTCCTGACCTTGAGCGATCCACCCGCCTAGGCCTCCCAGAGTGCTAGGATTACAGGCGTGAGCCACTGCACCCGGCCCCATTCGGATTCTTGAAGTTACGCACTGTGACTGCTCACACAGCGAGCGGCAGGCAGCAGCAGTGACTTCAGCCTAATATCCGTTCCAGCCCTGCCTAGCCAGGGCTTGGCTCCAGAACACAGTTGCCTCCTGCCAGAATTCTGCAGGTGAGGCTCTAGACAGGTGTAGGTAGCTCTCCAGCAGCCCAGAGGCTGCATGGTTAGAAATACCATTGCAGGAGCAGGACAAGCCTGTGGCAGTACCTGGAGAAGCAGCCTCTCTCATTTACCTGGGTCTCAGATGCCAGAGGAGCGAAGGAGAGCATGGGAAAGGTGCTGCGAATGCATTAGCCTTGGGCACTAAAGAAGAGGCCCCGAAGCAGCCATACGTCCTGGGCAGGTCCCCTCTGGGTGCTGGGGGAGGTGAGGCCAAGGGCATCACTGGCATTCTTCTGGCAGCTCACTCTAAAGGCTTTTGACTTTGGAGCCAGGGAAGGCCTACAGCACTTCAGAGCACTCCTGTCTGTCTCCTTTCTCCTCTCCCCCCCACCCACGCTGGGAAAGAGTCCTCACCAACACAAGGCTGGCCCTGGATCCCTGCACAGGGCTAGGATGCACACGAACATCAGCGAGGTGAGTTCCTCATCCCACTTCCTCATCCCATTGCTCTGGTACCTCAGATCTGCCTGCCGCCAAGGCTAGGCCAGGCAGAGAGCTCCTTGGTCGTCCTGGGAAAAGCAAGGCCCTCTTGTCTGCTTCCTGAGTGGCCTGAGGATAGTGAGTTCTCTGACTCTAGTTGGCTTCCTTTCTTTTCTTCTTTCTTTCCTTACTCCCTTGGATGAATAGTAAGAGCCTTAAATTAACTGACCTCGGTGTTCTTGGAAGGAACATGGGATAACACCCACCTGGCAGGCTTTGACCCACCCCTGTGGCCTGGCCTTATTTGGACTGCCTGGCTTTTCCCAGTCTGCCCAGTGGGAAGCAGGAGCTGGTGTTTAAGCCAATTCCAGATCTTTTATGGGGACTGGGCACTGAAGAGTAAAAACCAATGGGATCAGGCCCTGCCCCTGGGAGCTCCTGCTCTGAGGGAGGCTTTGACAGGTGTCCATGGGCAGAGGGAAGGATGTGCCAGGAGGAGGTGGGCAGATGGGCAGAAGGCCATAGTCACCAAGCAGCCTCCAAGCTTGCTGGCATTCACCAAGGCAGAACCAATTTCCTCCCGTTTCTCCCTTAAAAGTGCCTATCTGTGATCCTAATTCTATTGCCCTCAAAGCAAAGAGAAAGGCTCTGAGGACACTAGTGTCTCAGGCCTCACTCAGGGTTTTGAAAACAGAGGGGTGCTCCCGCAGCCCCATCCTCTGCCTAGTTTGCATGGGCAGTGGGCCTGCTTGATGCTAGGGTTGGCTGGAGCCAAATGCTCACGTTGCTGCCTGGCCCTTTCCTTCCCTTCGGGGAGCAGAACTGGACCCAGCGGAGCCCAGCTGCCTCATTCACCTGGTTCTGAGACAGGCTCCCCTTCCCCACTGTCCCGCGTACCTGAATTTCTGGACCTGACTTCTATCTTCTCTCTTGCTTGCTACCTACTTGACACTGCCTGCACTTGGCCTTGCTTGGTAAAGAGCTATGGAGTTAAATTGCACTGAGACCCCCAGAGTAACCTGTTCCAGCCCCCAACTCCTCCCTCAATCTTCAGAAAGAAGTAGCTCCTTACTGTAGGCAGAGGGCCGTCTGTCATCCTCCCCCTCTGGTAAGAGGCTTGGGTATGGGAAGATGAATGGCCTGAGCTCGGCAGTACCCTTCCCCTGGGGTTGCTGGTGACAGCCGGTTGAGGAGACAGGGGAGGCCCAGTGCTGGAAATAGAGGTCTCAGGAGGGGACTCAGTGGGTGGTCTACTAAAGAGCAGTCTCACCCTCCTCTGCCACGTAAGCTCCCTAAAGAAATGGACCCAGACCCTTGCCTGCCTAGAACAATAAGTAGAGAATCTGATCATTCTTAAAGAGCAGTATCAGACTCAATGGCAGGTTGGATACCCAGCTACAGGTCAGTGGTAAAAGTGGAAAGAGGCCAGGACTTATGAATTTGGGAGCTGGCACTCTCGAGTTGAGGATCTGCTGCTCCTGCAGAATGGTGGGTCCCAGGGCCCCAATTAGGCCTTCCTACCCCAGCTGAGAAAGAGGCCAGGACCCATAAAACCAGAGTCAGAGAGACCCCACAGGGGATAAGGAGGGGTCAGAGAGGCAGCTGTAAGGTCTGGGCTGGAGAGTTTGAAGATCAGGAGTGATACTGAGCCTGGCCTTAGAGACAGCTTCCCTTCCCTGGGGGATCTAAAGCCAGTGAAGGACCCCTGGCCCAGGGCTGTTGGGTCTGGTAAGAAGGCTGAGAAAGGACCTGCACCTGGGTACCTGGAGGCAGGTGGCAGACATCAGGCATATTAGCTCCAGGAGAGTGGCCAGTGACCCTAGCATCTCCTGGCCTTTCTGCCCCTTGGTTATGTTTGGTGCCTTTCAGCTTTGGGTCATTAATGCTTCTTTTGAAGGTTCCCACTTGTTCTTTGCTGGGTTAAGGGGGAAAGACTGCCTAGGAGTTGGAGAAGGCCAGGACAGGAAGGGAAGGAGTTGGTGCCTGGGAGCTTACCACTCTCTCCTTGTAGACGATATACTTCAACCATTTGAAGTCCTGCCACTTGAAGCCAGCGAGGACAAAGAGAGAGTCTCGCTCGTATTGCTCAGGCCGCTGCATGGCGCCCTCAGGGTAGGTGATGCGCAGTGTTGTTTTGCTGCCCACGTCTTTCTCAAAGCCTTTCACTGGTGCTGAGTTCAGTCTGCAGAGAGCATGCCCAGTCAGAGCCTGCCTGGGGCCTGTGTTTGGGGAGGCATCAAGATCCCAGAATACCCCATGTGCAGAGAATGGGGAGTCCAGGTCACCTGGTGCCACTTAGTTGTCTGTCCCAAAGCCTTCCAGCCCAGGGCTCTTGAGGCTTCTGTTGACTTCCAGACCAACTGGCCAGATGGACACACAGTCCTCCTGGGCTCAGGATCAGGGTTTGGGCCAGGACGCTCAGGTGCCCAAGGTGCTGCTTTGGGGAGCTCACCTGACCACAATGTCGTAGTCATCAATCCGTGACCCCAGAGACTTGTTGGCAAGGACACCTCCATTGCCCACGATGATGCAGCGGCGGCAGCGGAGGCTGAGGGGAGAGAGACAGAGATTCTGTTGGGGGCTGCCCACCAGGTCTCCTCCCCTGCCCCTTTGGCCTCTGACACCATGCCCTTGGCCAGGACCAGGCTGGGAGACAGGAAGAAGACCCAAGGGCTTCTGGCAACATTTCTGAGAGGAGGCCAGAACCACACTCTGGGTAGCTGGGCCCTGGGACTCTCTGGCATCCCTAGTCCCTGATATTTCCCCAGGAAAATAGGCTTGGGTCCCAGCCCTGAGTGGTGAGGAGCGGGCTCCGGTAAGGCAGCTTTGTAAGATGAAGGTTCCCGGGTTAGTGGGGTTTAGGCAGTGGTCTGAGTTTGAGGCTAAGCCAGGAAAGCAAGAATGGAGGGACGGGAATGGAGGCTCCAGGACTCAAAGCTCGGCTTATTCTCAACTCAGAAGCCCCCTAGGCTCTCAGCAGCCACCAGGGAGCCTACGTACTTTGCTTCTCCCAGCCGACCTCCTGGACATAGGGGGCCCTGCCCCCATTACCTTCCCCCACCACCCAGACCTCAGTCCCACTGCTGGGCTGATCTCAGGCCCAGTGTCTTCAGTTCTCACCCTCAAAGCTCTGACGTCTGAGCACTGGGATGTCCTGCCAAATGCTGACAGCCCACGGGGATGCAAGTCCAGTGGAGTGGTCCCACTTATCTGCTCCACCCACGCCCGGTGTGCACTGTATGTGCATTTGTGGACATGTTGGAGAACCTGCCCGTATCAGGGAATGGCCAGTTGGCCTCGACACTTCTGCACATGTCAGGCAGCTGGGGGCAGGAGGCTGGGCAGTGAGTGGCTCACCTGTCCAAGGCGGGGGTCAGGCTGTACTCTTTGGTGACTGACAAAATGGCTTTGATCAGATTGTCTGTGGACAGAGGAGGGAGTTCCTGTTAGAGGATCACTTAAGTTTCCATAAAAATGTTTGCTGATAATCCTACTTGAAGGCACAAGTTCCTGGGGCTAGTGTGAAGGTGGAAGTGAGGAGAGGGAGCCTCGGACACAAGGTCAGGCTAGGCCACTGCCCTAACTTTCTCCCTGAGAAAGGAGATGAAGGCAGGAAAACAGGCAGGCATATCTCTGCCGGGAGCCAGGCCCTCATGCTGGGATGCAGGTTCTTTCCCAGGGCTGCTTCACCTTCCCTGGGAGACCCATCTGGTTTTCTGAGCCTCTGTAGTCAGGCCCCAGGACATACACCCCCAGGCCACAGCCTTGCCTGGAAGCTGAAGCGCATGTCTCCCCTGAAACAGGAGTACCTGATCAGAGCTAGAGGTCGTGCTATGCTTACCTGTGTCCTCACCAAGCAGACACCAGGAAACAAATGAGGAGACACCCAATGCCTGAAGAGCTCACTCTGGCAAACTACCTGTCTCATTTTCTGATACTACCTTCCCCTCACTTCCTTTCTTACATTGCTTATCTCTAATCCTGCTCTTGCCAGCATCTGCCCACCTGCGCTGCACTTGGGCTGCTCTCAGCAAGGATGCCTGTGACCTCTGTACCCTATTCATACCTCATCCTTTTGGCCTCTCTCTGCTTTGGCAATAATGACTATTCTCCTTTCAAACTCTGGCATAATGAGAGCATTATAATACATTATACTATATAATGTATAATAGGGGAATTGGGTTTGGAGTCAAATCCTATGACCTTATATAAATCACCTTCTTTCTTTCTTTTTTTTTTTTTTTTGAGACAGAGTCTCACTCTGTTGCCCAGGCTAGAGTGCCGTGGCATCAGCCTAGCTCACAGCAACCTCAAACTCCTGGGCTCAAGCCATCCTCCTGCCTCAGCCTCCC